>DWGJ01004755.1:0-11212 GCA_018246895.1 Aspitha aspitha aspitha
CGCCGACTTTTTGCTCCCGGTCTACTATAGCCTGAGGGGCGTACAAAACCGAAGTACGATGACTAAAACATGACCTTCATTGAGTGTATGTATATACTCGTACCTTAAAATGAACAAAAGAATTAGAATTTGAAATTGAATTGAACTGTTTTTTTAATACGTATTGTATTATTTACTGCCGCCCCTAAACAGCTCTAGAATTGGGTATTCTAATAAAAAGTTTTAAGAAACATTTTAAAGTTTGTGAACTAAATTTACGGTCATCTTTTGAAAAGGCCCTGAAAGATATGTTTAAAAGTACCCCACCACTGGATATTTTCGAATAGTTCGCAAATTAAGCACCGAAATCTGATCATACCTTAAAAACTGTATTTCGTATCTGTTTCGATTTAAAATCCAGGCTCTCATTAAATCGCAATATTGCTACCACTATAGTCAAGGAAATGTGGAATTCAAATTTCATTTCTGTAACGTTGCTTTGACAGGAATAACTTCACGATCTTTTTAAAAATAGGACATTGGTATTTAAAATAACTTTGATGATGTCACCTTTGTGCAATATTTTGTGCAATTATAAACAAACGCACTCCGTTAGTTGATATAAGTATTAATAATATATGAAATTAATTTGCAGGTACAATAAAATGAAAACTACAATGAAAACAGATACCTTGTACGTTTAACGTGGCTTTAAACTTAACTAATCTTACACTTACACTCATCTAAAATGTCGATTTCATTATATACAAATGTTATCAACTATTTTTCATATCTTGATACTGATCGTAGTAAATTTGAAAGCGACTAAGAATTGAAACGACGATAAAATTCCCATGTCGTAACACTCGCGTAAAGTCAATGCTTACGTACTGTTTTCAATCCACACTGATTCAGTCGCGTAGGTCACGCCAATGGGGATCGGAAAGACACTCTAATGGATGAGCGAATCATTTCAGGCTTCACAAATTTTGTTCCTAGCATTTTTTTGCTCATGTTTCTACTTCCCACTATGAGCAGATGTCCTTCAGTGATTAAATTGATCTTAATATAACAAACGGTATAACTTTTCGTAACAATTCGCACCTTTAAAACATAAGTGGCACTATAGGAAATTGTTTTGTTTTACAGTATGGTCATTTTAAGTTTTTTTTGATATTGTATGGGCGATACAGAACTAAAGATATACAAATAAAACTTTGTAATTGATTTAAAATAACAGTTTACCTAACGTTGTTTCAGTATCCAGTAACATAGAATAAAATTAAATATTTTATAAATGCAGAGGCATTTCAATTGCTTTTTTATAGTGCCACTTATGTTTTAAATTTGCGAATTATGTTATTGTATTTTGGTAACATTTTAATAGACCCGTTACGTCTATATCGAACAATATTGACACATATTGAAATAAATGAAACGCAAAGATCCGGCAAATGTATTACGGCGTTGAATCATCCATCACGCAGCTCGCAGTACGTAGATAAAAGAGAGGAGAAAAAGGAAAAATTACATCTTCCAATTGAACGGACATAATCCCGTATTTACCGAGGGAACACAATAAAGATAACAAACGAGCTAATGTTATTAACGGATCCATTCGATAAAATCAATCCTACCGTACGAATGCGAGGAGGAAATGTGTAATTTCACGTGGTTCGCCATTTTTTTTGTCGTATTTCCCGAGACCCGTGCAGATAAGGAGACGTATTCGAAGTGGCGGATACCGTCCCGAATGCAATGTTCGATTTACGATGGAATTGAATACCATAACATTGATAAAGTAAGAAATTTGCTCGTCACACAACTTTCTTCTTCATGGGAATCGAAGCCCCGACCTCCAGGTTAACGTTCTGGGTAGCTCAGCACTAAACCAAAATGGCACTCAAACGAATTACAAGTTTTCTCTGATCGCAATGCTTTAGTCGAAACATTTTTTACTATACCCACAACTCATACTAACAACTAACTGTTTTTAATATGACACCGTTTAAATGCAATAAAATCATCTATGTATTAAGTCAACTTACCATCCTTTCCCAGTTTGAGATACTACCGTGATGTGTTCATGCAACATTTCACTTCCGTTTAGAGTTAAAAATGATTGCCAATTTTTTCGAACTATTTCGTCTGACGCAAGGCCGCTGGTAAAAAGCAGGAACGCTTGTGCGAGATACAGCTTTTTGCTCGCGCGGAAAGAACATGATAAATGCACTTTGATAATATTTTGTTAGCGCGTCAGTAGAAAGTGTTTTCATTACCTCTGACAAATAGCTCAGTAGGCTTTTCGTGTAGATAAATATTCGTGCGCCTGCTACTTTTCATTATTTATTGCGCGTGGAAGGTTCTATATTATCTGTTATTTGCAATATACGTTTGCAGGTTTTGCAATATACGTCTAAGCAGCAATAAAGCAGAATGAGTAAAACATGTTTTATTATTGAGAATTGTGAAAAATATCATCGTAAATATATCAATTTTGTAATATTATATTTTTTCTAATGAACAGTAAAACGCGAGCTTTATCTACCTAACTAACCTGTCACGGTATCGATTTATAAGGGATTGACGTTAATAACATGTAACTAGTGTTAATTTACAATGATTTTTTTATTATTGGAGATGTCGTTTTCGCTGCATACGTCTACGTCACGCCGCATACTCTGCCATGCTGTTTCAATGCGGATAGGTTCAGCTACCGATTAGTATAACTTAACCAACTTATATATATGGCTACATCAACTACCAGAAAATGATCAATCCATACGCAACATAAGATGCTTTGTTTTTTATTTCTCTATGTTCTATCGTACCGTTTACACGAGGTTGTTTGCGATTTCTTGCTGAGGTTAAGACGAAAATTAAAAGTATCGAAGAACTCTTACATTTTTATTGGGCAATGTGTGCTTTATAAAATTTTAGGGGTCGCAATAAAAAATAACAAAAGACGTCTTCGTTTCAATGGTCGTCAAACATCAATACGCGTTAAATTTACTTTCGATCGCGACCATGAAGCCTTATTGCTCTGGTGGTTAAAAATTTACGATTTAAAATGTGTATCGATACATTTTTATCGCGTTTCGAAATGATTTAATTATATTAAAAATAGCTAACATTTTAATATATATAATGGTTATTTGAATTTTTCAATTGTATGTACGTTGATTTTGTTAGATATACAAAAAAACCATACTGAGTCGACGTGCACCCTAAATCCTTAGTATGAAAGTTTGCCTATTCACACTACGTCTATATGGTAGATTATAACCCTAAATCTTCTCATTCTGAGACAAAAAAGGGTACCTAGATAATTCTTAATAAATACAAAAAATGTTCAGAGGCATTTCCGAGGCCCTGACTTGACATCGTAAAGTATTACTCACATGTAAAGCTTCATTTATTGTATTTCAACTGTACAAAACTGTTAAAGATCCCATTAAATTCTGTAGCAGTCCAGTGTTAACTATTGACACAGTGCAGTCTGTGTTTTCTTGTTAATCGTTTGAGTACCAGATATTAGATGTTCGCAGTTGTGTTCAAGTCTTAATAAAAACTTAGCTCAATAAGTTATCCGATATTGCTTTTGTTAGGTATATACCATAGTAGCCTTATAGAAACTTAGTCGTACAAAATTCCGATATTCGATGCGAATGTTTCTTCCCTTAATTGTGACGCTTTATAATTTTTTTTATTTATAATAGTGTCAAAATGCAATAAGAATAAATGGAATTGAAATAGATATTAAACCGAAGTAATTGTATGTGAAAATACTGTAAAGTCAACTAAAACGATACTAAAAATTTGCAGTCCTTGAAACATTTAAAAACTAACAGCTGTTATATGGATCATGCCCGGGCTGCGAAAAACTGAATTGTCGATACATACGAATTCATTAAATGTAAATAAAACATTCGATTGATACAACCTTACAAGCATCTTACGACGTTACACAGCTAAGTTGCAAACCTAAACGGCAGTAGGAAAAAACATAAAAAGTAATTCGTTACGTTCATATAACAGTGGCAATTTTATTTCGAGCGTAAAGGGAAAAACGCCGCTGAAAAAGTATCAAAAAATACAGTTTCTGAACTGTCATACGAATAAAAAAATCCACTCAAAAGTTACGACTTTCGCAGACATAAAAATAGACCGATTTTACACCTCCAAAGAACCTATATTCGATTTTATTTGGTGGCATAAAAGCGACGTTCAATAAAATTTTAACATTCCGACTAAAAATCGGCCTAATACGATTCTAAGCTGCAATTGACTCAGCCTGTTTGTTGATGTTTATGTATACGACATTATAATACATTATTTCGCCAAATTATGTAATAAATAAATAAATAAATATAGGCTACATATATTTAACTAGAGTTTTATAATTACTGTAAAACACGGTCCAAATCGTAAGTTTTCAAAACAAGCAAAAACTGAGTTAAAAAGAAAAATTTTCCTTTTAAATATTAAATTCTATTCCACTTAAAAATTTGTCAAAATATTTATGAATCATAAATAGTTTCCAGTACATGACTAACCGAGAAGCTGATGAAAAAACAGTGCATTTCAAATGTTTGTTAAATTGTTTGGGAATTGATATCATACCCGCAACAGCCTTCTCGGTACGAACTAAAGTGCAACAGAAAATAAACAATGATCAACGAACTGAAAAATATATTCAGAAGTCACTTCGGCTTGGAAATGAGGGTTGTTTATGCAATTACCATTTTATTGCCGCTGGCTTTACTTTGAGAGGCGTATGCGAACGTGTTTTACGTGGTAAACGCAGTTCGGGAGGAAGTTGCTTTTAGAGGCAATTGCAAATGTTCGCAGTTCATATTTGCGCTTCGGATGTTATCTCCTCTTATAAGACTCTAAAGAGAGTTAAACCTAAAGAGCTCGGATACGTTTTGGGTGCATAATGTTATGCCAGTTTCAAGTTTACAGAAAATCTTAGTTTTTGAATAAATACAGAGTTAAACTGTTCCATAAATGTGGAACGGTTGAAGCATATTGCATCGTGCTGCTTCTGTGCAGATTGAAAAAGATATGAGCAGTAGACAAATTGTCTATCAGATGTTTTTAGCCGTTTTTAAGACGGTTTTTTTTACTTTAAAGTCTTTAAGACGCCTTCTTTAAGTAACAACTAACACCGATCGCTTAACATGGCTAAATACTACTAAACGTACTAAACGATACCAATATCTATTAAAAGTATAGATATTTATTTTGTATGTATCAGAATTACATCATTACATAATATAAAACAAAGTCGCTTTATCTGTCCCTATATCCCTATGTCCCTATGTATGCTTAAATCTTTAAAAGTACGCAACGGATTTTGATGGGGTTTTTTAATGGATATAGTGATTGAAGAGGAAGGTTCATATGTAAAATAACATCCATTAAATAGTGGAGAAATACTGTTTTATACCCGTGCGAAGCCGGGGCGGACCGCTGGTTTCTTTATAAAACTGCAATCTATCTATCTATCTATATGATCTATATTAATAGAAAATAAGAAACATGTTTAAAACGTAGAATAAATATCAAAAAGTGTTGGAAAAGTGCGAGTTATTTGTATTAACGCTTGCGGTCATATGACCAGAAGTGGACCAACGTGGACAAGTGGACAAGTGGACCACCTGTCATTTAATGTCTGTCAGGGGTGTCAAATTACATAACTATAATAGTTATAAACAAAACGAAATGATTTCGGCACCCCAAGACGGACTCTCCTTGTGAACCTTTGATACAAAACATACGACAGCCATCAGCCCCTCGTTAAGATCTAGTGAATATAAATAACATAATATTAACAACAATTATAATATATAAGGCGTCATAGTGAAACAGGGGCTTGAAATAACGTAAAATATTACCACATATAAAATAAGAATGACATGTAGTCATCATATATTATGAAACCGATATAGAATTCATTAAACAATGAATCAATCACGATTCTTCAAGCTGAGTAATCTCACTTTTAGCGTGTATTAAAAGTACATTATTGTATTCTGTATTTCTTTGAATAAAGACACCTGAAGTATATAAAAACACAATATTGTAAAATAAATTCTATATCGATTGCAAATGTCACATAAATGTATTATTGACAGTAAACCATTCCACGATGACATTGAGCTTATAATACAATAAATTAAAACCATATACACCTTTGATATACGGTGTAGAAGGCCTTGCGTGTACACTTAGTTGTTGCGAAGAAAAAAAATCAACTTATATGCCGTTGTGAAGTTCCTTCTGATGTCAACTGGACTTAATATAACAATACAGTCGTAAAATTCTCAACAAGAAAATAGCAACTGAAATATCGTTCATCGTAATAGTTGCTCTGTTCCGTTTGGATTTCCATTTCACGACCAGTTGACTATATTATTTAAAAAAAAAAATAGTAATGTTTGATTTAAAATTGCCAAAAAAACCTAGTCACTGAAACACTTAATTAACTGTTTATTGAATCCGGACTTGCCCATAGCACTGTCAGACCCTTAGTGGAGAAAAAAACCGGATTTTCTTTCTTAGTATCGATTTTTTTTTATTCAGACAACAGTCGCATGTAAAATCACATAATGACGTTCCAATTGACGACAGAAAAACCACCTTTGCAGTAAAAAGATAAGTGTACAGTGCGTAAGCTTGGAAGCGGTGCGTCTACATTGTGATTTCTAGTACTCACGTGGTCGGTCTAGACCTCTGGGCCACTGTAATACTAGCAGGAGAAAAAACACTATCAGTTAGAACACTCTATGGACTTGTTAGTCTGTGCATACATACTGTCAAAAATTGACAAGTCGACAGGCGAGTGTAAAGGGACAAAATTTAGATCCTTTTCAAAAATATAATTGTTTTTACATTCAATGTTATGTGAACACCTCATTATTTCTAACAAAAGATAACCATTTTCAAACAATCTCAATAGGTACGGCTTTGTTTGAACGACACTGCTTTAAGATTGGCAGACTTGAATGCAGTACCAACACTACAAAGTTTTTGCCCCCGAATAACAAAAACGTAAAGAGAATATTTATCAATGCTAGTAAAATAAAAAACCGAATTGCTTTGATTCATTGAAGTGTTGTACTCGTATGTATGCACAAATTACTTAATGACAAGAGAATTGAAAAAAATAAAACATTAATAACATTTTATACACACATATATAATTACTATAACCCATATTCCTTTATTTTATGCATTATATTTACTCACACATATTTTTTTGCTATTCCTATAAACGTGAATTCGTTTAAAATATCAGTTATAACTTTTACATTTGTAATAACCAAAAAACAGTATTCATAAAATACCCGTATGATTGACAGTTTTTAGTTTTTCAATTCTCTTCCATTCTTTAGTTATAAAAATGTTTTAAATGAACACTCGATGAGAAACTACATTAAGTAATAATTGATCATTAATATTGTTACACATAATGACTTAAAAAAAATTAGACTATTATATGAATGTATTAAATTAATTACTTATATTACTGAATCAATTGGCTATGCTATGCATAAATTTTGGAATAATATTGATTTTAAAATTTTAAAACTAAATCAACAACTGTCCACATAATATGTTCAAAAAATAAACATTATGGGTACATTATCTGTGCTATTTTAATCCTGGCAACAATGTAAAAAAAGAAAAAAAACCGCATTTCTTTTTCATTAGCGATATCTATCATTATGAGATCCGTTTACACTAATTAGTTAAGTGGCCAATTTAGCAGCATATGTAATGACTTAAACCTTTCACCCACTGTCTGTAAATGAGTTGAAAATTATACTGAAAGTCGCACATATTAAAATGTTATATCTCCCACTGCTAAGAAATAAACCGTACCATTATACAGTATGTAATATTTTCTGAGGTGTGTGCAGTCTACTAATCCGCACTTGACCAGCGTGGTAGACTATGGCCTAAATCCCTCTCAGTAAGAGAGGAGACCCGGTCCAGCAGTGGACCAATATATATGGTCGAACAACAACACCACCAAGAATGAAACGATAGCTATGGAAGCGATGTAACAGTGAAAGAAGCCACAATTAGACAATGATATATTTGTTTATTATGCAATAGGCTCCATTTCACTGAGAGCTCACCTGATTTTGAGATGCAGTCTAAGATGAAGCACATGCGCCTAGAAAGTGCCTATTCACTCTTGTTTTGAATAAGACTTTGCGAGTTAACGAGGTTAACAAAGACGTTTGCAAGCAACCTGACCTGTGACAGCTCGTTCGAAATTGTTTTGTGAAAAAAACATGTTTCCTTTTTTTCAATAAGCAATGTGAGGTTCTTGTCAACATTGCTGACCAGTAATCCTAGTCTACCAACCCTGTCGGGCAGTCAACTAAGTTCTACAGTAATACATGATTAAATAGAACAGATATAAAAACGCCAACTAAACTCGCCACTCAACTAATTGGTATGTAAACGGAGCTTTATTTGGCAGGTCCAAAGAATTTAGATTCGAAGAAATCAACGAGTGTAGAATTAGTAAAACTAGCGTATAAATAATTTGTGATTCCCTTTTATACATGAATAGGTATAAATGTGTATGTACCATTTGGACCTTGTTGAGAATCTCTCCTGCGTCATCTCTGACAACGACAGCTTTGGTGTTATGCTTCTATAGATATAAAAATACCTCATGTGTATCATCATTATGATAGTTAAATCTCAGACATATGTAATTTTAATGTTATGATTGTTAAAAATGGCATTTTTAACACAAATCATTCATAAAAATGTTAGAAACGAACCTTCCAAGGGCTATACTGCTCAATTATTCAATTTCAATCGACAGTTTTCAGGCTGATTTGTTCATAAAAAAAAATATTGAACAAAAATAATTTTTGACCACCTAGACACAAACCAAAGTACTATCAAAACAATAATAAAAAATTAGCAGATGTTTCAGTGACCTTACCTACTCAGTCTCCGGTTATTGGCAGTTGGCCTCGACTCCTCTATGGAGGTGGTCAAGGAGGTCTCCATGGGATTGTCCTCAGCATCGAGCAGCTGGATCTGGGTTTGGCGTACAAACACCCCATAATTCTCTTCGCACTGAAATTGTTGTAATAAAATAATTATATGGCTGGTCTCGTGGTCGAGTGGTTAGACATTGTGATTGCAAAACTGGATGTAATTGTTTCAATTCCTACTCGAGACAAACATTTGTGTGATGAGCACATTTATTTTATTTTGATTTAATTAGTGTCTTTTTTATATAATGTTTTATTTGAGATATAATGTTATTCTTCTTCTCGGTGCCCTATCCTAACGGATGTCGGCCATCATCTCTCTAAAGGAATCCCGATCTTCAGTCTTCCTCTTTAGTTCCACAGCCCTCTTAATTTTTCGATATTAAGGGTTACAAACTTCTAAGTTTGCGGCAAACACATGACGTCATACCTTCCCACACAAGCACAGAGGTATAGAGTCTACACTATTTCAACTGGCTATGATTCTGATACACGTCCTTCATGTCTATCACCAAAATCGTTATACAGCTCGTATACAATTACCCGTGCTTAATATTCTTCTCCCATTCTTGACATCATATGACTTTGTGGTCTTCACAGGAACATGAAGTGACGGGTTCCATATCTTATAATCGTCATTTTCATATTTGTATTGTCTCTTTTGTTATAAAGTATAAAATACTTTCTAAGGTGTGTGAAGTCTACCAATCACTTAGTGACCGTGATAGACAATCGCCTAAATCCCTCTCGCTGTGATAGTTTAGGACCAATAAAAGGGTGGGAAAAAAAACAATCGTGTCTGTCTATCCCTGTGGGTACTAGGTGCGACTGTATATCTATATAATAGGCTTCTGTCTGCCGCTACGCAGTAATGACCGATTTGGGGCGCACCAAACACAGACCGCTTGGAAACTAGTTCCGTGAGTTTAGGTGAATGATACATTATATCACATTTAAAAGGACACAGCCTTTTTAAAACAGGATATCTGATAGCCGCCTACATAGAACCTTGTCATATCTACAGTTATTATATGTGGAGTGTTATATAAGTTGGACTTATACCTATTTGAAACGGTGTCTGGCCAGTTCTTGCCAATCGGGGTTCCAACTAAACATTTACTGGCCTACCGGAGGTCGTGGGTTCGATTCTCAAGCAAATATGTTTGTACGAGGAGCATATTTATTTGTTGTGTCTGGGTATAATAAAAATATCTATATAAGTTTTTGTTTGTATATATGTTAGGTTATCAGCTGTCCGGTTACCATAACACAGGCGATTTATTGACTGATTTCAAATCAGACAATTGTGTGTGAAATTGTCCTAATAATTATCATTATTACAGGATTGCTGAATCATAACATGTTTTGTATCAAAAAATTCCCGAACGAACAATAGCACCGTAAAATCGTCTTTAATTCGTTCAAAAACCAATTAAAACGCACTCCTCATGGCATTGACATTAATATTTTATTTTTCGTAAGTGACTTTAATTGCCTTAACAAAAAGATAATAAAGAAGATTCGGATCAAGGCTAACAATCATGGTAGTTACGTGTAGTATAGACGCCATTTTTAAACAATTTTGATGTACTAGCATTAGTGTATTATACGAATGAATTAAATATCATGCCTAAAATTGTAATTCACTATATGAATATGGATCCTAAACGACCGGATAACACGGATCGATTATCAAAAAAATCAGGTCATTGACTAACTTTTTTCATGTTCCATTTTCGAATTTCATTAAAAGAATATTATTTTTCGTTTTAAAACAATATATTGCCAATCATATTATCGGCCAGTGGACTCAACTTTTCGAATATATCTAACACTAACCAGCCGATGTATATGCATTTGCATCAACTAACGGATTCACGGATACTGACTCGATAAAATCTTGAGGTGTTGCAATACACAGGTATACAGTATTAATGAACACTAAATGAGTATCTGTACGCTATTGTAGAATTGTTTATTACCGTCAAATTGTAGAGACCTTTATTGAAGGAACTTATGCTATTTGGACAGATACATAATATAACTATTTAGCCCATAGCCAGCATTGTTTGTATTTATATGTATATAGATAACTAGCTGTGCTCGCGGCTTCACCCCCGTGAAAATCATTTATTTTGCGTTTTTGCAACATTTGTCGTTGCTGCTCCACTCCTATTAGTCAAAGCGTGATGTTAAATAGC
>DWGJ01004756.1:0-11208 GCA_018246895.1 Aspitha aspitha aspitha
CTCTATAACAGTATGAAATATGTAGTGTGGATGTGTTCGACTCTTTTTATAGTCCACTGCTGGACCGGGTCTCTCATAGCCAGAGGGATATAGGCTACATCCACCACGCTGGCCGAGTGCGGATCGGTATACTTCACACACCTCAGACAATATGAAATAAATAAATAACTGGGGACAATTGCACACATGGCTGTATGATCCCAAATGAGGCAATTTAATGCCTGTGCTACGGTGACCGGACAACTGATACACATAGATACATACGATATAGTACTTGTATAGATATTTTTATTACGACCAGACACAGAACAAACAAATGTGCTTCACACACAAATGTGCGTCCCGGGTGGGAATCGAACCCACGAGCTCCGGTTTTGCAGTCAGGGCCTCGACTCGACCACGAGGCCAGTCGATATTATATACATAACATGTGTATCAGCTGTCCGGTCACCATCTCTGTCTGAAAAAGACAGACAGACAAACTTACGTGTATAATACTTTTTGTCCGACTGCTTGCCCCAGCACAGAGCTGACCACTTCTTCTTCACGCCCGCACACGTGAGCTGGCCCCTGCCGCAGCCAGCGCACCCTGGGAACGCGGTCAAGACGGTATCCTCCCTGATGAGCAGTCTACCAATACTGCTGTTCGGAGCTATGATCACGACTTTCTCCTTATCATCCTTCGGCAGCATGAGAGTTGAGGAGGTCGTTTTGTCTAGATTCAAATGATCCATTCTGTGCACTGTCAATTGTTTTGGATAGACGCGTCCGCGCGCGACCACGTCGGATGATACACTGGCGGTTGAAGGGTTAATGCTTGTTATCTTGAGGTTTTTTCTCGGCGGGGTTATCGAAAGTCGTGTTATACGTGGTCCGTACGAGTGGCTACCAATGTTACGTTTTTATAATCGTCCCACGCGTCAAATTACCATGCTCTATTATAACCACATCGTTGATTAACATGTCGTTGCTTTTCATGAATACTCGCACAAATCAAAATTTTAAAAATACCAGTGTATAACAGAAATAAATCTAAAATATTCCTTATTTCACACTCAGTAAGATTCACATTCATAACAGCAAAACCGGCATAATGGCGCGCAAAAATGTCGTTTTTTCATTGGTTATTTTCTACAATATTGATTTTTTTTGTTTAATTTTCAAATGGCTACCCTGTAAAATGTGGATTTTGGATTGTGCGAGTATTCATGAAAAGCAGCGATATATACTATACCGTATGTATTGGGTTATCCGGAAAGTTCGTGCCGGTTTTCGGTAGGTAGCATAAGACCTGACTTAATATCTCGCAATTATTGAAAACAATTACATGTGTACATATCCTGAAAGAGATAACTTCAGCCATATCTATACTTAATATTTAATATTATAAAGCTGAAGAGTTCGTTCGGTTGAACGCGCTAATCTCAGGAACTACTTACTGGTTCCAATTGAAAATTTGTTTTTGTGTGTAATAGTCCTCACGATGTTTTACTTCACCGTTATAGCAAGTGATATTTAAATTTTACTTATAAAACGCAAGTAATAAATCAGAGGTGCGTGCCAGGATCGAACCCAGACTTCCGAGTGGAAGGCTGAATATCAAACCACTAGGCTATCACTATCACTAAATCTACAGTAGATAGCTTTAACTCGCTAATGCAATTTCAATGTGTACAATCAAACATTTTTTCATCTTAATTACACCTGTCTAAGTATACTTAGAATTAGTTACATTAATTGAAACCGCAACACAAGACAAAAAATAATTCGAATACCTAAATAATGATCTCACAATTTTAAATACTATTAGTATTAAAATCTAATTAGAATATCTTGAAGAAGAACATGTTTTGCCTCGATGCATACGTATTTCTGTAGCTGAGATCATTTTAAGATGAAAATGAATATATTTAAAGCATAAAAATACCTGCTTCACATAAAGTACAAATAAGTAACAATAAAAATGAAATATCAAAGAGAAAAATGTGAATTTCGCTTCATACATGGCTTGAGGGCAGACGAGTTTCATATGACTTATTAGAATACTTTGCTTCTGTTCTTATTAAAACAAATGCAATACGAAACTAAATACCATCAAGACACGTTCATGTTAAATAGAAAAACATACTAGAATATACTAGAACATACTAGAATTGTGACATTCTGAACTGTCACCCGATAATTCATTTACGTTTGCTCAATTAAAGTCCCAAACTGATTGGAATATTTGAACAAGCACTTTTTAGATGCGATATAGTTTAATTTAGTTCCTATAGTTGTATTTTCTCAGTAAGTGAATTATGTAAATTCTTATGAGAAATAAAGATCTTAAACCAGATAAATATCCATTTAAGTTGGACCAAACAATAGATATGTACAAAATTTCATTGAAATCGGTTCAGCGGTTTCGGAGATTAGCGGAAACGAACATCGTGATATGGCATTTTTATATATAAGGGAAATTATAAGAGATGATCACCAGTGGGCACGGCAGCGGTCTGGGCGGCGGCCTGCTCCTGTCCCCCTCCCCCGGCGACCCCCCCGCCGCTCCACACGAACGCCGACGACGCTCCTGCCTTCTGAAACAAAACGCTGTGTTAATCACTGAAGAGAACACCATTAAAGGACCTGGTAAGGAAGAGTTTGGTACGACTGACGTGAGACCATCAAAGGGAGCTGACGAGGAATAGACAGTTTTATAGGACCAAGTAAATAGACATATAAGATGATCGAACAGAAATGACTCGGGGTATAATGATGGTAAGTTAGAAAGGACATTTTTTTCCGACTTCAACCAAATATTTTATGGGGGTCACGAGGAAGAGGTCTGTGGGATTGAGGTGAGACCATCGAAGAGAATAAACGATGGCATATTACAGAGTTTTGGAAGGCTTAATAAAAAGACCAATAAAGTGATTTCCAATAGAAATGATTATATCTAACTCAGGATGTAAAGAAGGTAAGTTAGACAGGACATTTTTTTCCTACTTCAAGTGAATAGGCACTTTCTAAGGGTACTCTATCTTAGTCCGCACTTCACTTACCATCAGGTGAGCTCGTAGTAAAATGCAAGCTTATTGCACAAAAAAAACCTTATCAGTGCTAGTAAATTTCGGTGCAGTTGTAGAAACTCAACCTACATTCACACTCTTCATACGCATAAAGCAACACAGTTAAACGGAGTTGTATAGTTCTCAATGATTATAAGTGGAATTTATGGATAAGACTCAGTTCTATCCTTTGATCTCTAAATGAAATGAAATATGAAAATTTAATTTCAATTGCAAATCTAATAATTAATAATGATTAATAGATCTGTCTTGTTAGTTTACTACACATACTAATAACACCTGCTTTGTGCAACCAGCGAGGTTTGGTGGATGTAAATATGGTTTATTCTACAATTGTAATAAAAAATTGAATGAGCATCCAACAAAAGTCAAATCCAAGTACTGTGAAATGAAATGTCGGAAATGATTTCATTGAAACTGTGCATTTACTAATAAGAATTAAACCCATTATAAAAATGTGATCTTTCACATAAGAATATTTCAATTAACATGTATTTGAAACTATTGCTGAGTTTGTAGAAAATTTCATATTGGAAAATAGAAGCCTAACAAGGCTTTTATAAAAACCAATTAGATATACATAATTCGAGTTTCGAATCCTGATTGAATGTTGGCTACAGCTGATTTATTGGCAACGATTGACAGCCATTGCATTCTGACATTTGACAGCTGACAGTATTCAATGTCATGCTCACTTCGACTGAGTGCAATGGAGTGTAATACTCAAATGACAGTGATATAAAATATTTATATATCTCATTTCTTGTTTCATCCATGATTTGGTTCAATTCATTCTTGACTCCTTGGCTCAAAAAGTTAAATAGAGAAAGAAGAAATATTCAAAGAGAATTTAGAACCTTTTTAATCAACTTTCATTATTTTGCGAATTTTTCAATTCTGCTTAGATAATAGGTACCCAAATACAAGTAAGTACGCGGCGAGTGCTTTTTCTCTTTAGTTAAAGCATATATCAAGTCTAAAGTTAGTGCAACTTTCGAATTTTACTGAAAGATATATTTTAACTTCACACGTTTGGAGATAAAAATATAAAGTTGAATTATATAAAAGATACGATGGATCACATCAGATATAAATCCTAATGTGACACTGCCAGTACCTACCATGGAAAAATATAACCTGCTTTTGAGACAAAAAACCTTATATATAGTTTTTCTTATAAGCATACAATTCTAAGTGATGTTATGCCATACTACGGGTAGCTGCCCTAGCGAACCTCGTAACCCAGAAAAATTTCAATGTAATGATATTCCGATCTTCAAAATAAATTGTAGCCTATATGTAGGCGAGGGCATATAACAAAAAAGTTGCATCAAAATCCGTTCAGTAGTTTTTGCGTGAAAGGCAGACGACAGCCAGACCGACGAAAATTTCAAAATTAATATATTTGGCTCGTGTTACTTGTATAAAGACCCCTATTTTTTTAGTTTTTATTCAATGTACAGAATTGAATTCTTCCGCAATTTTTATATAGATGTGCAGATATAGATAGATAGATAGATATAGTCAAACAGCATTCTAGAACTGACGAAAATAACATTAAACAGTAAAGGCATTGTTAAAGTACCTCATCAGGAGAGTCAGAAATCCTCTCCGCATTGGTCTCATCATCAGACGCTTCCAATCCGAAGCCGTTGGAGAACAGCATGTTCCTCGGATAGAGGGAGTAGCAGTCGGCGATGTTTCTCCTTCTCTTGCCGAGATTCGCCAGGAAAGTCTTATAAAGCTGCGTCGGCAATAGAAACGGCGATCTAGTGTTTTGAAAGCCATCTTTGAAATTGAGGTTCTGGCTTCGAAACGGATTGGCGAAGTCCAAATCTGGTAGGAACTCCTTTTTAATGAAATCGGCCACTGGATGCAGGGATAGCGCGTTCTCCGTATAATCTAATGCCGTATTATTGCCATCGTCATTCGGATTGTTCTCTAAGTCGCTAGCCTCCGAGTTGCCATCACTGGATATATTGTCATTCTGTTCTTTGTTCTCATTATCGTCGGCGGTGAAATCTTCAAACTCACGCTTCATCGGGAAATTCATTTGTTTCTTCATAAAGATATTCGAATTCGATAATGTCACAGACATGTTATTGGCACTTTGTCACAATATACAAATATATATCATATATTCTCTACGCTAATATATTTAAAAGTTAAAATAAATATTTCTTCGTAATTAAAGTAGGTATTGTTAGGAACTATCGTTGGGTTAGGAGGTGACTGGACCGTATCTATAACAAAGTTAGGCAATTCTCAGTTTAATTCACCATGCTATGAAATATTCAGAAACCTATTTTAAACTTCACCCGTTTCGCGTGGATTCAGATTAAAAGTATACTAAATTTATAAGTTCATTTCATAACTAATTTTTTACTTTGAAACGTTCTTTTGAGTTTGTATTTATAGTGCTTAATTTCATCTTGCTTTATAATTGTTGTCTAATTGAAAAATTTCGTACACGAAAATTATGTATTATAAATTGTTTCGTAGGATGTGTTTAGTTTAATATCACTAAGGAATAAGCATAATAAAAAAATACTTCTAAATCAGTTAAGATTTCAAGTAATATTAGCTTCCAAATCAATTAGATATACGTATGTAGGTACAGACCACAACATTCCATTAAATATATGAGGAAATACCACAGACTTTAAATAACAACTTTGACTACAACAGACTTGAAATAGCAGGTTCACCTAAATGAGTATTCTCGGATATAGGCCATTTGAAACTGAAATACTTCTGACCTTTGTATTCCAGATTTATTTCCAGAAAACAGAGCTCCGGCGATGGAAAGATTGTACGGTTTTGGTTACCGAAGTCGAGACAAGTTAAAACTAAATTTAGATTGGGATTTTAATGAATGTATGACAACACCCATTTTGGACGAGAGTAATGTGTAACGAGCCCTTTTGGCTCAATCCCTTTTCGTTGTCCGTTGATGAGTGAGGATCTTTACTGGACCCGTGGGAGGCCTAGAAACGACTGTACCACACTGCTAGCTGTAGTACAGATTAGGTTAGATAGGTTAGTGGATATTTGCACTCGCTGCTTTCTGCATACCCCGTTAGGGACCTGGCGTGACGATATGTATGTACGTAGGTTAGCGGACGATCCGTTTGGTCCTTAAAGCCTTTGTTTAAGCCCTCCAAAGGTATTTTTTGACCCTTTTTATTGGTCCACTTTGACCCCGGTCTCCTCTCATAGAGAAGGGATTTAGGCCATAAGCTAGATTTAGCTAAGTGCATATGTATGAAAGGGTATGCTATTCTTTTTTTGGGGGTGCCATTGGAAGCCTCCGAATAAGCGTAAAATCGATTGACCTGGACTTATATTCTGGAATGTAGGTCGTCCAAACCTGATATTTTATTTCCAAATCGAACATAGTTCAGATACGAAAATATCTATATTTGAAATGTAAATCTCAAAACATTATTTATAATTTATAGCAGCCAGTGGAAATCCTGTCCCTGCCTACCCCTGCGGGGAATACGCTTGACTGTACGTAAGTTATATCAAATTAGAAATTTGCTATTAATCGTAATGAATTTGATTTTAATAGGTTTTATTATTACAATTTATTACACACTCTTAATATTTAAGATTAGTAACAGTTTTAAAGTTGACAAAAAAAATAATTGAAATTCGATTTCTTGAAAAATTTCATACTAGTCACACTATAGTCATAGTCATACGTTGTCTTTTCCAAAGCTCCTTGACTGAGATATTTGTATGTATTAAAAAACCTTTAAGGAAGCCTGATTTTTGTCGTGTCATTTTTGTCGTATCATTTTCTGTCGTATTATTTTTTGTCGTATCATTTTTGTCGTGTCATTTGCGACATACCAACGTCTGAGAGCGACAAACGCTTTTATTATGTACGACATATGAATAATCGAGTGTATTATTTAGCATATGTGTATACTATACAATAAAGTACATACTAACTTATTTCAAATCAGTTACTAATGATGAACATGGTTGAGTATACTGCGAGTGTCGGATAATTATAATTGCACTAGCTGACCCAGCAATGCTTGTTTTGCCATATAAATTATTAATATCATGTTTATTAAAACACCTTCGCAAATAATGTATTATTTCAGAACTAATTTGATTGCCGTAAAAAAGGTTGTAGTGAGTCAACATTAAATGCTAGACATACTTCTATGCTGTTACGGACTTCTTATAACTTTTAATGTGGAAAAATTTTGTCATACGTGCTTTTTGCGTAATTTTCACCACTTAAACAGCGCAAGCAAGGAAAGCGCTTAATAAAACAATATGTTCCCGTTCTTGTAAAATTTGTCATTGCTCCTTTTAGTCATAGCATGATGTTATAGCCTATAGCTTTCCTTAATAAAGGGACTATTCAACACAATTAATATTTTTCAATTCGAACCAGCAGTTCCTGAGATTAGCGCGTTCAACCAAACAAACTTTTCAGCTTTATAATATTAGCATAGATTAATGGCATTTAATAGTAAATAATTGTAATTAATAAATGTCGCGTGCCGTTACAACAAGCGTCGCAAAAACCGGATAATTGCTATCGCTCAAACGTCTACAGTTTTTATTTGAAGGAAATATGTTAATACACCATCGATACCTTTGTACTTAAGATACCAATAATTTACAATTACATTTATCATGTAGCTGTATAATTATAACAAAATTATTCATTTTGACGTTTAAGAAAATTATGCTAAATAATAATTTATTAACGATTGTAATAATTCATTGGTTATAGCAATTAAGTTTGAAATTATAGCCGATACAATATTCTTAACACTAAATTACAATAATTTACATTGCTATACATTTATTAATTTGAAATAATGTGGCGTGTTTAAATGTGTTTTTTAAATTTAGAAGCGTTCTTTTTTCAAATATGTCTGCGACAATGGAATACCGCTTTTTTAAATAGCTGCCAGTCACGATAACCGTATATATGTGTATTTATTTTTTACGCGCTTATCGTGAGTAGCCGTTAAATGAAAAAATTATAAGTTCCGCGATGATACGATTTTAAAATCATTAATGGAACACAAGAAATACGTTTCGTGCAAGCACACAGGTAACGCTTATTTAAAAAAACGCATTAGTATTTTAAATAAGTCTTAATCAAACACCGAGCCTTTGCTTCGAATGGTTGCTAAACTTTTGCGTGTACTGGTTTCTTAATTTACAATTATGATTTTTTTATAAAAAATTCTTTGTTTAATTTATCTGTTATGTATTTATGAAGGCGATGTAAAATAGCAGACTGGAGGTATGTTAAATATCTTGTACACCTACCACAAGATCTTTCCATAACCCAGAGTTGTCTGGGATATAATGCTATTCTTATATTATTGTAACGTTACAAAAGAATATAAGTAGTATATTGGATTAACATGTTCATTTATTATTTTACGACGCCCTAAATATTAATAATTGTATTCCTTACAATTTATATAAAATAAGGCGTTGTTTATTTTGGGGTTAATATCAGTATTCGAATATTTCGTTGTGAAAAAGCAGTAGAATTACTTTTTTGTGAGTTAAATCGCTAGGATTTTTATAAATAAATTTATATTGAACGTACCCCGATATGATAAACTAAATTAATAATTGAACAACAAATACACTTTTATTTCGAGATAATAATTCAGCGCCACATTTTTCTTTAAATACTGTTTATTCAGATTTGTTACTGCGAAGAATATTTCAAGAGTTTAGTTTAAATAGGATTGTTTGTTGATTGCAATTTCTTACTTTTCGCATGAATAAGCGAATAAGATGAATATCATCAAATAATGAAAATATTTATTAGCATAAAATTAAAGTTGCTTTATACGATTTGTATGAGGTATGATAATAGTTTTCTATCATATTGAGGTTTGAGCCATAGTCTATGGCATGACATGGCATGTCATAGTGCATATTGGCAGTCTTCATCATAGCCACAATTATGGAAAACTAAACTTTATTACTCTGGATTTTTATACTCGGTATTTTTAGGTAATATTAGTTAATATTACTTACAAATAAGTGAAACTCGAAATTCTATGTGATTACAGGTTTTGCTGTTTGACATTTCATTACAATCATGTCTTTACCTAATTTATTGTTACAATGCATATTTTTATTACATCGATAATTGTAAATTAATGCGCTTTAGATACATTATCAGTGCAAAATAATATTATTATTTCGGAAAAAATATCGATACTATTTAACATTACTACATTGCACTGTTTTTAAAATTAATTTAGTTTTTTACATGAAAACTAGTAAAATACTACACTTTTTGATTAATACCGTTTTTAGAATTTCGTTTCTAGCAAGAGTTCGCATTATACCTATAGTAAAGCATTTAATTTAACCATTATATTTTGATGGAATATTTTTTATGCCACTTATTTGGCTTTGGTATTGTAAAATCGTTTTTAATAAAAAAAAACGTCGTTTAGGCGGATTCAGAAGACAAGCGGCAACAAAAACACTAATTCGAAAATGGAATCCACCACGAATTGATTTATCTGCATCACTAGTTCGGCTTCAGGCGGCGATTTTCCGGTATTCGCGCGTCTCATGGAAATGTAATGGAGGAGTGCGAATTTTACAAGCAACTCTCTTCATTATCCGCGAACACGGGCGCCGCACACACCGACACACTCATTAACGTACACATTTACATCACAACGCGAGCACGTGTCCTACGATTGAAACGGCTAATCGCGATCGGAAACTTTCAATCATCGTACAATCCACGGTCATCACTAGCCCCCTTTTGGCGCGAAACCGATGTCACTATTTAAACGTTTTTTTTCGTTTATTACGAGTATCTATCGCGTTTTTTCGTATCGAGTTTTTACGCCGCGAAACGGGTGAAGGATGATTTTGAATTCCGAACGGCCCGCGTGACCGGCGGTTGGTTGTCTCAATGTGACTTCTAAACGAGCGCAATTATATCGAAGTGTTCTTTTTTGAAGATGAAATTTTTGGAGAGCGAGTATATGTCTTTACCGCGAGGTATTCGCTATGAAACTCTTCCCGAGAGGTTGCTGCAAGGAAAAGCATTTTCACAACACATCGAAGGTTTTCTTCGGGCGGGCGTGTGTGTGTACCGTTGAATACGGCAACGCGTCTGTGTGCCGCGTCTCGAGGCGCTCGGGCGTGGTGTGCGCGCGTGCGAGTGTGTGCGTATTTTATGACTCTGAGTGCATCCCTTTCGAACTGCACACGATTTATATGTGTGCGCTTTATTTTTTTTTCTAAACGTCGCGTTTCCGTGTGTACGCGGGCGTATTTCACTTGTATGGGTGCTCTGTTTTTTCGCGGCGGCGCGCGGGATTTTCCACTCTGATTCGCCGCGATAAGGTCCATTTCGGTTTGTCGGTCGCGAATGTATTTTTCAGTTTTATATCGGCGATATGAGAATCGCGGATGGAAAAGAAAATGTAAGAGGAGTAAAAAAATGCATGCATCGTACGTTCTCAGGTAGACACATTTTTCTTTAACCCATTTATAGATGCCTTGTGTGTGTGTGTGCCTGCATCTACCGGGCGGGGGGATGTCTTGGGGGTTGAGGGTCGGAGGGGGGGAACATATAAAAATGATAACGCATCGCAAGACGGCTGCTTTTATGGTTTTTCTTTATTTTTAAAGGTTTTTTTATTGGACGAAGAAAAGTGCTACGTGTGTTCCCTGAATTTTCGTCAGGTGACTTTTGTTCGACGCGGCTCGCTAATAATTTGTGTGCAGCGGAAAGAGCACTTCGGTTGCATGAAATACAAGAGCTCTCTTTGTTTTCGAAAACAATATTACCCAACGTGCTGCTTTATCCTGCGCTTTTTACATTGTTTTGTTTAAATCGTTCTGATCGAATGAAGATCTTTAGTAAGTCACTTTTTGTATCGTTCAACAAAAAGATTTATTTGATTAGACGCACACACGCCAACCAATTCCGGGACCCGTCCAAGTCAAATTCGTGCACTTTACCAAACGGCATCGCGATTATTTTATAACTCGTCGCCATTGAAAATATTGCCACTAAACTCGTGAAGGTTCAAATGAGACTGATTTATTTGTAACAAAATGGCGTAGTTCATAAAGTTCATAATTACAATAAGGCTCGTTT
>DWGJ01004757.1:0-11207 GCA_018246895.1 Aspitha aspitha aspitha
CAGTACGTGATGTACATTATCGTCACACAATTTGCCTTCTATGACATTTGCGTAATAACTATATACGTGATCTTTGCCATTGTCGATAGTAAAATTAAATATTTTGAACTGTCTCTTTTATCTGGTTATAGTATTCATAAATATTAAAAGCTCGGAATGAATTGACACACGGCCATCTGATCGCAAATTAGGCGGAATTGTTATACATGTTACGCATGGATTAAACAGCTTTCAGAGCTATCTATTTTAAAATAGAAAGTAAATCAGAAGCTGTAGGCCACCTGCATGAAAACACTTCTCCAATACTTCGAACGCAAAGGAAAGCGACTGTTACTTTGCAAAAATCATAGTGGCATGCAAAGCTTAAGAATTTGGAACCCTCAGTGATAGTCCAACGAACTGTTCAGCGAATGAACGAAATTAAGGAAGCGGACGAATAAATTCTGCTTGAGATTCCAACAAGTTTAATTCGACATTAATTGTAATTGTAGAATAAAAATACAAATATTTGCTTGTTTTATAGGTGGTGGAACTCTGTTATTACTGACGAAGTCGTTACACCTGTAAGCACAATATCCTACAAAGCGACGCCAAGCGAAGCCCTTGCCACTTTGCAGCAAAGCAATACGCCCATTGTTGCAGCTGTCGATGACAAAGGGTTAGTATTTTTAATGTAATTTTAATTTAATTTAATTTTAATGTAAGTAAAGCAATGCAAATTTACTTAAAGAAAACATTATTTTCTGCAAGTTACCTCTTTTTCTTATAAACACAATTTACAAAAAAGAATGAAGCTTGTGGCTGTACGAATAGCAGTATGTCAAAGTAAAAAAGAAAGAATTTAAGTCGCAAAAAAAATTGAGTAAATGATCGTTTTGAGTTTATCTATGCTAGATGACTTAAACATCATCATGACTAGCTGACAAATGCCATACATAAAAAAGACTATTCAGAAAAATGCGGTAAAAATTAATTAATGACCTTAAACCATATATAATATATATTGCCACTTTATGACTATATGTAATGTTTTTGATGTTACTACTATGTTTAGTAGCATTAGTTTACTTGGTTGCTCTTTTAGTAGAAAATTTTGATAATGATGGAGTTCGAAGCTATAAAAACATCTGATTCACATTTATGTAAGAACTCGTTTTCGATAAGTAAATTTATAATTCAATAAATATGTAAATCTTTCATTAACACGATATTCATTACAGATCCATTTGTGGCATATTTTCTTCCGACAACGTACGCCGGCGGATCACAAATTTGTCAGGATCACTCTCCGACGGTCTTGACAAGTTCTTAATTAAAAAATTTTACAAAGTCGATCTTGTAAATAATCCTACGCTCGGAATCGTGTCTCGGATGTTAGATATCGCGCCGTACGTCGTCGTTGTTAACACAGGTAAATAAAAGCTACCCGCCATCCCACTAAACTTGATTAAATAATGGACAAATTTGGACATCTCGAAAACCCTGATAACGTTCCTTTTATGAACGAGGTATTGTAAAAAATGAATAGGCGGAAACCTAACATTATCAACCGGCATGAGTCCATAGCAGGGCAGCGCCAGGTTGTGGCACATAAACTATAGAGAACATGATTATGATGAGGGCCCAAGACTTGCTAATGTCCTTTTTTAAATTCTAAAACAAAATTTGGTACCTACTATTGTACATTTGAAAGTGAATTTAAAATTTGGGAAATTTTAATTTCATCCACTGAAACATGGAAATATGTATTTGCTTCAATACTCAAATTAGTAAGTCAATCAATAAGTTAACGAAGCATTAACTTATTATTATTACTATACTAAAACAAATTACAAAGCACAAACAAAATAAAAGCATATCAAGGCTCCAAGATTACAGATGTTTGGCACTCAGTTTTCTCTGTCTGGTTTTAGAGCCAGCCTAGTGATAATAATAATATATTATTTTCCGTTGTGTGGATTCATCAGCTATAGAAAATAATTTGTCTTGTTACAGATCCAGTCTCTTTATCTCAAAAACCTCTTGGTCTAATGACATCGGGAAATTTTCTGAAGCATGTTGTAAATAACAAGCATATGAATGGCAACTAACAATGTAAAATTTTAAAGCTGGTTTTACATTAAGCCACTTTATACCTGTATAGCAAATTTTTTTCAGTCTCATAGCTGCGGGCTTATGAATTTTAGTAGAACACAATAAGGGTAGGTGCCTTAATGTCTAATAAATAATGCTGTAGCTGGTAACAACTGGACTTACAACAGTTTCACGAAACTAAACATTGTGATATTCCTCCAACACAATCTGAAGTCATAACACCATATTATTCTTAGCTAGCAACCACAGAGAAACATCATAGCACAAAGAAAACCTCGAAATATAAAATAACTTATTTACTAATGTAACAAAATATACTGTTTACTAATCACTAACATTAGTAATAACATTGCAATAAGTGTATTTATTAACATTGTTATAAATAATATAGCATATTTTAAATTTTTATAACACATGGGTTTTCAATTTTATATTGGTTATGGGGTCATATAATAAATACTGTGTAGACTAGTTCATAACTTATAGTATTAAATATCTCACCTAAATGCTATATTTTCTTTATCCTAGTCCCTAACCTAGTATATTTTTAAGATCTTTATAGACTACATACTAAGCTTCCAAGCATACTGATATTGTTGGTTATCAACATCAATGTTTACCTACTTCTATGCAAATTTGAATCTCTTTCTAGAATTAGTATAAACTGTACAATCCTTTATGTTGCTGTGACTTGGTAATTCAAGTTAAAAGGCAGCACATATTTTATATAAGTGTAAGAGGTAACTAAAACTTGTAGCAGACTATTATTTTACCTACAACTGAAAGTATTAGAGCATTGAAACACAGTTCTTTAGTTGCATTAGTTATTATTATAAATATTACAAAATATATGCAAATGAAGAGAATAACAATGCTGTAAAATCAAAAGTTCATTAAATGAAATGAATTATTTATTTTTGAAGTTTGTTTAAGGAGAGGGGCTCTGATGTTTTGCATTAGCGGCAAGTATGGCTCCTGGTGCGGGATATGGTCTCATTTGGTACAGAGTACCAGACGCTGTTGTGTCCACACCGGTCTTGGCATGGGTATCCAATCCTGCTGACCAATTACCTCGTGGAACATCAGAGTAAGAAGACGGATCCATTGGATCCAAATCATTATCTTTAACTCTGTGTCTTTTCTTATCTCTATGATGTGTTATTTCCTTTTCCTTCTCTCTACGACTTTGTCGTTTTTCCTTGTGTTGCTGCTGAGGCACTTCTTGATCAGATGCTTCACTACTTTCATCGCTTTCATCACCCTCCTTAAGTAATCTCTCCTCACGTAAATGTGCAGCACTTTCGCTAGGCACAGCGCGAGGATGGGACGGTGGGAGCCAAGATACTAGGTTATTATGCACATTCCAAAAGTAATGTTGGCCAGTTCCTTCGTCGTAAACTTCTTCCCAGCCGGGTGGTAACGGCCACAAGTTCAAAGCTATTCTTTTGTTTTCCAAGTAAGTTTCATCAGGCTTTAATTTACCTTGCTTCCACGTTCTCACGCAAAATTTAGAACATTCGTGGTAAATATTGCTTTTGTTAGGGCACCCTCTGTGTCCCTTAATAGGATCCACATTAACTCCTTCAATTCCTTCCCAGAAATTGTCTTTATTATTATTTCTCGGATCTTCAGGCTTACTATCGTAATCTTCAGCGATGATTTCCTCAGATTGATTTGTACTTTGCTGTTCTGTATTAAGATTGTCCGAAATCGGATTTACTTTAATTATGCCTCTTTTGGCCAAACGAGCGGCCAAAGCAGGAGGTAAAGGCATACTTGTTATTCTGTTTTTGCTTTGTATCCTCTACAATATAATAGGAAAACAACTTATAAACACACTAAAAATCACACACACAAACGCTCAATGAATGACAGGATGACAGCCTAAAAATTATCGTACTTGACAGTTGACCATAGATATAATATACTTAGATGCGGTTAGCCAGCCTACAATGTATCGAAAAAAATTTAAAACTGTCGATTGAAAAAAATTGTCGATGAATCGAAATCATTATTATTAAAACTCGGCCATCTTCCCTTTTATTACTTGTTGGATACGCACACAGTTGACAATATAACTTGTAGTCAGTTTTATTTTATTCATGTTTGTCTTACCGTTCATTTCCATTCTGCCATAATCACACACGAGTGACTATTTATTAGTAAATACTCTGATCATAGGTTTGCGCTTCACGATGGTAGAATGTATAGGTTTGAGCATGAATACAGTGCATACGAGTAACTAGGTGTTTTTAGATAGATATATAAAATATAACAAAGTATTGTTTATTAAATAACATGATGTATTTGAATACGTAGGTATATCGATGTATTCAGGCTTGGAAATAGAAATGTTAATCGTATATAATTAAAATTTTATTTAAATAGGAACAAAAGAAAACAATTTATAGAAATTCTATTTAACGTTCGATATAATTTTTTTATTTGGCTATTTTCATCAATGTAGCTATCATCATTGCAGTTCCGAATAGTCTTCACGCAGACAAATGTTTCTGTGATCATATATGTACATCATGATTTGCCCCATCTTGCTTGCCTTTTGAATAAATTCTTGCAGTTTCTTTTATCATTTTTTTACAATACCACCGCGATTTTCAACCTCACGTTTCATAAAACAATGTACGTCATAAACGAATTTTCTTTCCTTTCTATGTTAAACTATTTTTAGAATAACAAACTATATAGCAGCACTATACAGAACTGATAGTAGACTACTTAAATTAAAATGAACGAATTGCCGCGCCAGCCCCGCCCCTGCCCCTCACGACAAAACAGACGGTACATCAATTCTGGCAAGTTAATATAGTTCTGCAAATGCGTATCGCTATAGCTATCAAGCGGTCTTAATGTAGTAATAACGTACGTTATTACTAATAACAAAGCGTCCGCGCCGTGCAAGAGACGGATGCGGATGTTGACTGAGAATTTGCGACATGTGAACCTTATCTTACTTATCTTTAACCTATAGTGTACATTAATTTTTTGATATTATCTCTTCTCAATGTATATAATAGAGTTTGCGTTACATTTCTGAAATAAATCCTCGCATGGGAATTGTATAGTTGCCAGTGTAAATCATCAATTATTCCAAAGGATGAAATACACAAGCACATTCTGGAACTCTGAAATAAAATAAGAATTAGAAGTAATTCAGGACACCGAAAGTTTCGGACAACACAACAATTCTAAGAGATTTGAAACTAGCTAATCTTAAATCTAGTTAATCATACATTTAGTTAAAGCGTATATACCTTTCAGTTTATACTATCTAATATCTTTATATTACTTTTTTATGATATACACTACACAAACTGCCGACTAAGGTGAAATCGATAGTGAACTACTAGGCAACCATGCTATACTTCAAATGTTCTAAGTTACCTACATTACATGACGAACACTAAGTACCACAATACGCACTGTATGCAAGCAGGCATGCTTTGACCTGAATAGAATGGAAGTATTTATCACCTGATAAATAAGATGTCTTCACTCACCACGGACGATAGAAGTATCGGCACGCGTTACGTTCGTTGGAACAACGATATCGTGAAATTCCCCGGAATGTAACAGTTTTGATGAATTAACCGACTCTCGAGAGCTCCTGCCTTCCACTGGTACAAAAGGCGTGATTACATCCATTTCATCTGACGCGAGATCAGCAGTTGTTATGTCAACATTACAATCATCATTGTTTGTTAAACCTTCATCTTCGCCGTTTATAACAATATTAGGGTTCGAATTTGAAATGTTATCATCTGAAATAGTTTGTTCTGGCATGTGGTTATTATCAACTACCAGTACTTCCTTCACAGAATCGAGGTCGTCGCTTAATTTTCCACTATTATTGCTGGGTGGCGATACGGACTGTATCGCATCTTCTCTTTTTAATTGTTTCCTTCGCTCACTTTTGTCGTACCCCAACGGGTGAAGGTTAACTGAAGATGGTGGACTGCCATCTAACGATAAATCCATTGACGTCAAAATACTTTCATCTCTACTAACGAAATGACCCCCCTCAGGTACAATGTGAATATTCAAAACAGTTTTATTCTTGCGATTATCGCTGTCGGCTTCTAAAGACTGTATAGAGTGGGCTTCGGAATCTATTAACGAATTAGTAGACGTCGTTTTATTTGAATGAAACTTGTTTCTCACAAGGAACCCTCGTACATGAGCTTGTATAATTGTTGCTGCGCTAGAAAAAGTGGACGAGTCATCAGTTGATAGAGATAATGATTTCTCTTCATTGACGGTTTGCAGTACGGTATCCATTCTGCTGATTCCCAGTGACCTCCTATCTTTAATATTTAATGTATCCGTTTCATCCTGAAACATTACATGTAAATAAAATCCTTATTAAAATCCGTCATTTCATTTAATTTTGAAAACTAAATCATCTCGTTACCATTAAATTATTATAAAGAGTGTAATTGCAACTAATTAATTAATTTACCTTTTCTTTATCTTCATTAAGTAAATTTAAATCAACGGATGTAGAATCATCATAACTAGCAGTTTTTGTTTTGAAGAGGAAAGACCGAAATACTTTCTGTATTGTAATCGCCGCTGTTTCTAGGTCCATCGAACTGTTATTGCCTTTGTTGTCATCTTTCATCTCAGCAACACTTTCATTATCTGTCGCAAGAAGTAATTAAAATACTTATATATATTAATAAAAGTCTGAATGCAGGGCAATCGATAACTTTAAAATATTTACCCGTGGTCCCTTTTAATTTCGGATCAATTTCATTATTTCGAGTAAGATCAGTTTTATTACATTGAACATAGTCAGGTTCATTTAATATTATGGCAAGAATTTTCTCATCTTCTTGTTTTTGTAGTTCCTTTGATTCCGTTCCATGATTTTCCACGGAATCCTTTTGTTCTTCATTTTTTTCACTGCTATTATTGAATGAGTTATTAATTGATAGATCTTCCACAGAATCATTTAACACGGTAACGATTGGAGCAGAGGGTGCATTCTCTGCTACGGCGTTATTTGTAGAAATTTCATTACTTTTATTCTGCTCTATAGTTTCTTCTATTTGCATATGGATATCACCTTGGACAATGCTTTCTATATCTTCTTTTTGTAATTGAATTTCACTATTTTGTTCAATAATCGTTATTTCTCCTTCGACTTCTTCTTTAAATTCTAATTGTGTAATAGACGTCATTAGTCCCTGCTTAATATTATCACCAACGTCATTTTTATCAGCACACTTTGTACCAAATTCAGTAGACAGAATTTCATGTATGATTACATGGTTTTCTATCGACGGACTACTGTTTTTAAGACTTTTATCCGTATTGTCGCATTCCATAGTGGAGTTAGTTTTACGATATTCAGTCATATTAAAATCCAATGTCTCTTCATTACTGTTATAGGCATTCTCACTATCTTCTTTAACCTCTATCTCGACTGCAGGACGTAGTGTCCCGTCTTGGTCATACTCTAATTCATTATTATTTACTCCAGTAGAAGGAACTTCAAGATTTTCCACCTCTCTCTGCTGGATGCAACTTGTTTCTACCGTTATTATTTCTTGTTTGTCGGAGAAATCCAAATCACCTTCAATATCATGCATGGGTTTAGAAAGCGTTACTGCCTCTTGATTATTGCAATTATTAGACGTGAGATCTAATAGTTTATCCATTTCTCTACGTCTATGTTCTGCTCTTTGTCTTACCATCATTTGAGCTCTCGCTATTTTTTGATCTAAGGTCACAAATGATTTTTGTGCTAAAATATTTTAATATTTGTATCAATTAGCATGTATTATGATATATGGATTTAATATAACTATGAACCGTTAAAAATCTATACCTAATTTTAGTCTATTGTTATTGATTTTGCCGCCATATATCAAATACTTCTTTACAGCGTAAGATTCAAGATCTATTTCTATAAAATGCATATTAGGTACTTCAATTGGTTTGATAAAATACGATTGCTAAATGTAAACACAATAAGTATTGATTATTGTTTAATGTGTGGATATACATAATATTTAAAAAGATTTATTTACTTATCACAACTGTTGAATCAGATTATAGGTCAAGTTAAATTAGCTTACCTTGACCATCTCTTATTTCCAGTAACTTCTGCATATGGTGCGCGCAGAACTCGTAAAGATTTTCGGGATTATTTTTCAAAACATCTCTAGCTAGCCCATCCATCATCTCTATTATACCAGGTGGCATTTTAGGTACAGGTGAAGCGTACACCCGTCTTCTTAAACTCATTATTTCTAAGAATGGAATTTAGAGTTTTTAGAAATGAGACTAAGTGGAAATATTACCTGCTTTTGTCCAAAGACTTCGTTTATTAAACGTTGTTATAATCAAAGCTTGACTTTTGACAATTTTCGTGAAAGATACCTCGACTGAGCCACGCCTGTAACGGTACTCATTCGGAGTGTTGGTGGGCGGTAGTCATGGTAATGCGGCAACTTGAACCTGCTCTCAGGGCGATATCGATCCCGCCAGCTCGACATTTAAGTTCTTTGCATTATGACTTCATCAAAATCAAGGTCAGCGTTCACCGATAACACGTCGAAGTATATTTTCTAAAGATAACCTTCAGAATAATTTGTGTAAAATTTAACATTTAGCCAATATCAATTCAACGTATAAATTACTTTTGTAATAATAATAATTTATAATTACGGGTGTGTTCTTTATATTGGTGTAAAAAATTTTGAAATGAAAAACTAAGTAATGCGACAACTATTTGTGTATTTCGAATGCAGGTAGCGCTACGAATAGGCACTGTAGGGAAATTAGCTTCGGAGGAAAGCCGGAGGCCTCGGCCGGCGCTCGCTACGGACGCCGGGCCTACTCACACGCACACTTAAAGAATTCAATTTCATGTGAATTAATTTTTTTATTTTCATACTGTGTACTATAATAGTAATTTATATATAAGATCATATATAATTTTTGCAATGTTAATACATTTTACATAACAAACATCTCCATAGTGTACATACATACATACGGCGGCTGCAGCCGCGCGGTGCGCGGGCCGCGGGTGCCCGCGGCTCTCCGCGACGGATCTTGGAAAAATTAATAGCTACAGCAATATCATACAAATTAATGACTATTCCCTTACAAATTATTATATCTACTTTTAGCATTGTTCTACTCCAATATGATCAAATTAATGTTTTAGTTTACCGAGCTGTATGCATGATACATGAAGTCTCCAGTTCGCTCCGAACGATTGAACCGTACCGCGTCCCACTCCCGCAGCTATGTATAAAAATCACACCGCTATAAATTTATAATAAATAAATGCCTATTTACACTATGTACCTATACAAAATGATAGTACGACGAAATTACATTTTTGATTTCAGCATCTAATTTATAAATGAAAATTTTATAGAACAATCTACTAACGGGTCCCGGCGTGGGGTCGCCCGCCACGCCGGAACACGGCCGCTAAACAAATTACATCTCCAAAGTTCCCTAATTTTTTTTTGTACAATCATATTCAGCCGAAAGCTGGGTGCCCCAATATTACAGTTATTGGTGATCCAAAATGCAATACAATCGATCATGCATCAATATTACATACAACTTTTAACTTATTTAAACAATTTAACAATATTATTAAAATCCTAAAGTAATCTAGTGACCTATGTAAACATATATAAAATACTATTACAATAATGATAGTGCATTCGGGAACCGGAATATTTGAGAGCACTATTAGTAAAATGTGAGTGATACCGAAGCGGGCGAGTCTCTAGGACCGGCCGGGAGCCCGCGAGCCCGCGAGCGAACCGAACCTACGGAGACAGCATACAGCGAGGCCGTCGTCTAACTCGTCCGCCCTCTCCCCGCGCGCCGCAGGCGAGCCCTCTCCCGCCCGGCGGACGGGCCCGAACGAACAAATCATTAGAGGTATAAAAAATTAATAACATCATTAACAAAAATGTAATCGAATAGAAAATGAATACATAAGTGAAAATAAAATGGATCGCATTATCTAGCACTTGGAGGGAGAGAGTGTGCGGCATCACTTGAGCGGCGCGGCGGGCTGCTGCCGCTTGTGGCTGATCTCCATCTCGCCCAGCCGCTTCCACAGCTCGTCGCGCTCCTTCTCGCGCTTCTTCTCTCTGCCGACAACGCGCACCGTCACCCACCACACGCCACACGCCACACGCCACACACCACTACTCATTTATGGATACACATTGACAATGCAATACTCAAGAGGTCATTTTTTATCATTACCAAATTAGATCACCGTTACTTAAACAAACAAAATTATTTTGAACAATTTACTGGTAACATATTTAATTTAATGTAATAAATTAGATTTATCTTTAATTTTGAAAATTCTAGAGCCGTCACTCTAGATTCCACCCGTGAACTGTGAAACATATTAGTCAACAATGACAATAGATATATATCGGTTACAGTGACCACTTAACATTAGTTTCTGTATGTGTTTGTGTTCTGTAATAATTTAAAAAATGGCAATTTTTCAAACACATTTAGTACTTGTGACTAGATGTATATAAAATAAACATTAGAGTAGAATCAATACTCACTTTTGCCTTTCCGCCTTATAGCTAGCGGTGAGCTCGTCAAATAATTTAGAATTCATCTCCATGAAGGTCTTGAGCACGTTGTAAACGAGCGTGACGATGGTGTGGTTCCAATGCTCCTTGCTCATGCGGTAGAGCGCGGGGAACATGATCGGCATTATCACCTGGTTGTTCTCCTCCATCAGCGACAGTATGTATTCGTTGTTCCAGAAGTAGAGCGCCCGTTCGGCCACCTGTAACGAGATTCCACTTCGTCACATCTTAACAAACCATCTGTTTGCCACTATTCGTGTCATTATAAATCTATATATAATTCTATATCCACAGGCACATGCAGTTGTAAAATTACTATTACTAACAAGTACTTACACTTATTAAAATTGTTTCTTAAATTGCCGTAAATAAGATCATAGTAATATTACGAATGAATGTTTCTAATATAATAGGTCTTTACCTATGAAATTGCCGTTCTGCCGTACTAGCCATTTGAAATCAAAATATTTTTTTTTTGGCTGGTAATTCTAATAT
>DWGJ01004758.1:0-11207 GCA_018246895.1 Aspitha aspitha aspitha
GCAACGCATCTGTCCCCGACTTCTGATAGGTTCAGCCCTGTTAGGAGTCGGTCGCACATGTCACTGTCGGCCACCTTTTGATTGCTGCTTTTTTGAAATGAAGAAAATTTTTTTAGGAGTCTGTGGCAGGGCTCTTTATAGTGTACGCGCTGCTCAACCTCCAACCGTACCCGGGCTTCGCGCACCTGCGCATCGTGCCCGAGGATGTGCCCGCAATCGACCGCATCGAGTTCGTGGCGCGCCGGGAGAAGAGGCACGATGTGCTGTACATCCTCGCGTCGGTGCTGATAAAGGGGCCCGTGCAGTACCACGTGGCCGAGCGAGAGTATGGCATGGATCTCGCCATACGGAAGTATCTGGAAGGTGACCGATCATGAATTATTTATTAATAGTCTAGTAATTATTGTACCCTTAATTATCTGTTGATAGTAATTCTAAAAAAATAATGTATATATGTACTATATTGTATGTATATATGTATGTTTGATCAGCTGTCGGGTGACCATAATGCAGGCATTAAGTTGCCTACTTTGGGATCAGATAGCCGTGTGTAGAATTGTCCCCAGTTATCTATTAAAAGTGATGTTACAGTTTCATGTGTGTACTAGAGCCATTTTTTTAGCAGATGGCTTTAACAATGGTTTGTTATTATTTTATTAATCATTTACATTGAGATGATGGAGCTTTGACACCAATGTTTTTTTTCCGCCATACCTCATATCACTGCTTTATATTTAATTTCTTGTTTTCAGGATACACTTCCATAGACAAACTAGGTGTAAGACCTAAGGGAGTTTTTTACAGACAAAACGAGGAATTGGATATTATAAGAGAGCTAGATACTATCACGCAGAGATATAATCAAGCTAAAATGGTGATATCAGGTAAGTTTTGCATATGAAGCGAATTGCCCAGTACTGTGTGTGGGGATTTTTAAGAGCTGTGCTAAGCTGCTACATTGCTAGCTATAATAGCCTGATTCTCGTTTAAAAACGGTGCTTTTGCTAATCTATCAATAAAAAGAGGAAACTAAACTTCCACCTCCCTTATCTAAATGTACTATTTATAGACTGTTTTGCTTGGTACAATAATAACATAACCCGCCAAAGAGTTGCAAGAGAAACAATAGACAATGTATATTTTGTTTATTTTCACAGCCAATGGTTGTGTCACCGTTTTTGACTGAAAACAAAGGCTTGATGATGCAAGCAGGTGTAATAATCCCAATTAACAAAAAACTCCCAGAGCTGATCATAAAGACACCAAACAACTTAAAGCAAAGTCAGTATTTTATCAATGAATCCTCTGTGATGCAGTGTCTTGTCTCACACAGTCAGCCAATTTTATAGATAGTATTAAAATAATCAATAACTCTAGATTCTTTTTCTAGTCTACTTGTTCTTCTACTTCTAGAGCCGATTCAATGATAGATAGATACTTATAATATTTTACCCCTCACGGGAACCTCTCCAGGGAAACCTCGGATAGTAATTGACGATACATAATGTCTAATAAGGATCTGATTGGACTGAGTCAATTTAGACATTAAATGTTTCACTCTAACCCCCACTGTATGTTTTATAAAGCGAATAATCATAAACCTGCTTGCATCACACATACTACAATTATAATGTAGAATGACTAACATGTTTTATCACTTACGATGAAACGAAAAGTGATAATATATATAGTATAACACACAAAATGTCTAATAAAACACAGAAGACTTTACCAACCATTATTTATTAAACAGTATTAAAGATTTTTTGACAATCCAGTACTTTATATTGCACTTTGTGACGTGAAATCTCAAGAACTGAAGCATACTCGTAGCTCATATTATAAATGCCCAGATAGCAAAGAACCAGCTTTTTTTAAATGAATCTGGATCATTGCGCCTGTCTATAAAATGATAATATATTTTTGCATTCATGTCGATTACACAAACATACTGAGGATTCCAAATTCGATATCAATTTACTCATAATTTGTATAATTGTTACTAGTGCATTCTATATCTACTTGCCGCTCGTTCTCGTTCGTGGTAGAACATGGTCTCATGGGTCGGGGAGTTCATTAAAGCTAAGCGTTCCATTTGTAGGAAGCGAGGTGACATTTTTTTCAAAATATCAGTCTAGATATATGAACATATTGCTATAAGTGAAAATTGGTATACCAGTGTTGAAACAAATGGTATTCGGTTGGTGACACTGGTCTTTGACTTAAACTTAATGACTTGTTACCACTCACCTTTGAATTAACAGCAAATTTAATGACTGGTTAAAACGAACCTTTGAGTTAACAGTAAACTTAATGACTTGTTAACACTGACCTTCGAGTAAACAGTAAACTTAATGACTTGTTAACACTAACCTTTGTGCGAACAATAAAGTGTTTGACCTTTAAAGATAACCTTCCAGTTAAAAGTAAGGTTTGTGAATAAAAATAATCACTATTTTTTGACAGATTGTAAATTTTATTTACAAGAAAAAAATCTGTTAAAGAGACACGTGTAACTAATTTGCCTATGGTATTTAAAAGAATGATGTCTTATAAAAGTGTCAGATCGTTTTCCTTTAGATGATTTCATCTGAAACGATTTGAGGCGGCTCGTGAACTGTAAAACTGTAGAACTTAACAAATAAATGGATTAGTGTTACATATTATATTTTTTTCGAAATGACCTTTAATAAAAGCATATTTCCTCGAATCGTCTCAGTAATTAGCTAGCGTCATAGTATTAGCAAGCGTATTGTGTTAAGCAGTCAATATTTTTTTTACAATAATCTACTAATAATAGTGTGGTTTAATAGCAACTGTAAGGTCTCTGGACTGTACCTGTAAGGGCTGAACCTTAAGGACAACAGCTTCTGGCTATACTTATATGAGCTGTAACCGCTTATCATATTGTACCTAATAAATAAATATACATTGCGGTACATTGAAAATTATATGCCCTTTGTCATTGAAGGACAAAATGAGCGTTCGGAATAAAGGAACGCGGCATCAAAGCCATTTATTACAGCTAGATTAATTATAATATAAATTAATTAATGCATAAACACGCTTATAAGACGGCACGCCCATATTAAAATTGAGACAATTCAAAGCAAAATCGATTGTTTTGGTTTGTAAATGTGTTCAGGTCCTTAGCATAATATTATACAAAACGCCCTAAATAAAGCCGGTAATAAAATATATTTATAAATGACAAATGAATAGCTTCAACTGCATCTTTTATGAACACTTGACAAAACTGTTTCTCCTTCCCAGTGTTTCTCCCCTTCACATTCACCATTTCTATTTCCTTCTCCTTTCCCCTCGCCTTCTCCTCCCATCTCTTTCTCCGTGCAAATATATTTATTGTACATTTTTGGTCGTTGAATTGTCTCAATTTTCACACGGGTGTGTTTTAATGCATTGTAACAATTAGGTAATTCCGCTGCGTGCTAATTTATAAATAACTTTGGTGCTAATTGTCATGTGGACTGAGGGAGTTGCTATACATTTGTTTGGGAAGCTATTATAATAGGCTTGTTAACAACTTTCCCACGTAAGCGTCTATTATCATGAATATTCGGTGTTAAATTACATTAATTATTGCACTAAAAAAAACGTTTTTCCTATCATGGACTAAGACCTTTTCAATTTGATGTACACTTGTGTGGGTAAGCACTATTGTAGTATAAGGTTTAAAAAAAAAATGCTATATACTAATTTTGTCTAATTGTGGTTGTGTCATAGACATACATAGATGACTGTCTTAATTCAACTCTGGTGTTTACTATTTTTTTATTTGGCCAAAATACTCTACTGTTTAAAAATATATTTGTCTAATAATGTTAAAATATGAATATTGAGTGTTTTGGAATTAAGACAGCCGTGATTTTAATTTAATACACTTTATTGAAATGTTAATTTTGAATATTGAATTTTGAATTTTGAATATTGAATATTGGGGTTTTTGAATATGATTACTCACATCACATTACATACATATTTAACATTGTACACATTGATTGCACAATTAACAAGACAGCCACGATTTTAATACATTTAATTTTAACGTTATTTTTGTATATGATTTTTACAATATATTACACAATAATTATAGTATTGTTTGTAACAAATAGCAAGTAAAATAGTGCGTCTTTACTAACTCATTACAATCCATCCTAGTTTAAAAAAGTATGTACAATCATTGCTTAGTAATATTTTCATAACAAATTTTATTTTATTTACAAATTTCTGGCGCTTTGTGTATGAATAACAGTTATTTATGAATCATAGACAAATCAATGCGTGAAAGGGAGATATTATTGTTATGTAAATATCACAATTAATATTTGGGTCAAATAATATTTTTATAATTTTTTTTTTTTAATTCAGCTAAACCATTTTTATCCGAATATGCTAATGCAGAACCATTGCACACAATCATCGGTAATTGGTTAACAATTTACATTGTGCATGTCGTAAGCATTTTGTCGCTTACCTTCTTCTATGAAAGTCGCTCTCAGCGTGACGAGCTTTTTGCTAGCTTCCTCGTGCCTATGTATATACGCAGATGTGAGTACGATGAGATTGATGGCTGAATGAGTTATCTTCCAATCAGAGGTCTACCACCCGTCGCTTCTCTTCACTATCTATCTCTGCCTGTAAGGCCCAGAATCACTTGTTAAATTGATTTTAATGCGTATTTTCCCACAAAATAAATAAATCTCTGTACAAGAAATATCTTATACACATGAAGTTTTCATTGAGAACATATTATTTTTAACCATTAAATTTTTTTTATTTTATTTTATTATTTTTAAACCGGTTTTAGTACATTGTGGCGTGGTGTACGTGTTATGTGCCCCAGGATTGGATATTAGTAAATAAAATATATGAATAAATCACCTTTTTCTTTATCATCCGTAGTTTTAGGCTTCTAGCTTTGTTAGCCATATCGCATAGATTTTTGCTAACAATCACTAATGCATGATAGAGCTTTTCCAGTTGTTAGTGGATATTAAATGTGCTGCTATGCAGCGTATTTGCAGCAACCTTTTTTGTAATACCATTTATACTTAATTTATAAAAAATTATTAGCAGTCTTTTTTTCTTAATACAAAGACGAAGTATTTTCAAGTTCACATTTTTGCATGGATAGTGACACATTTAGTATCATAAAATGTACAGCTGGATCAGTTGTACACCTGTAATCTGAAAATATATATCATTCAGATGATTTGAATATGAATTTTGTCCCAAAAAAGAACATCGTATATTGTTATAAATGTATTGTCATTTCGATTGCTAAATAATTTGAATATTAGTATCATGGGCGGCTTTAAAATGCTGTGTGATATAGGAGTGGTCGTAAGGTTAGTATTGGAGCCAGGTTCGAATATGGTTCGTCCGGCACAGTACCTTTATTAACCACGAAACGACAGACAGTATAGACAGCAGTAAGAAATGATTTAGTATCTTCCCTGCCAACGCATGATTCTCACACGCATCTTTAAACAAATTTAACAAAAGTAATATGAAAATTTTGCTCATAAAAAAATTGCAAAAATTATTTTATACCAAATTTAGTAAAAATAAATTTTTGAACAAATTTTATTTAAAAAAAATAGTATGGTCAACACAGCTAAACACGAAAGCAGTTTTTAAAACTTTGGAGCGATGTTTCACCTTTAAAATGAAAGTTTTACAATAATTTTGCCTCTTTTATTGAAATCACATCATCAATATGGCAATCGAAGGCATTCTTCATTAGCGGATGCAAAGCCGCTCCTGATGTCTGAAGTACCACCATAGAGTATCCATACGAGTACAGAGCATTGAAAAAAATGTAGTGTTTTGTGATTTGTCTGGCTGTAATGCATCAATGTTGTCCACGTTAATGCGGGTACAGAGACTTAACCCGGGCACTGTATAGTTCCCCAACCCATTGGCACTATATGTAAATGTTTATTGTAATGATTGCGTACGTATCTAAGCGAAATGTATCGCACGAAAATTCTGCAATTGTCCCCATTGCTAGCGGCCGGAAGTAGCTCGATGCAGCAGCGAGGTCCTAACACGATCCGTTAGTACATTAAAAACTAAATCACTCAATTAAATTATAAAAAATTAGTAAATTAAATACAAAAAAAATTACGAAATAAAAACAATAATTAATTAAAAGGTCTTTTGTTATCCAGCTACATCTACACGTGCTATGCGGCAATTGCTCTGTGGAATAATGTGTACCCAGCATTACTGGCTTGTAGATCCTCATCCCCCTCCCTTCCCCCTACAATGTCCGCTACGAGAGAGTTGTGCTGTCCGTAACGATTGCATTAAATGAAAGGTAACCGGCGTTTCTGTGTGCTATTTTATTTAGATATACATTTTAATGTCATATACCAGTTTTCTTTCGTTGGATAATATGGATAATGTATACTATCTACTTTTTTTTGTTATTTCGGATTTATAATAAAATGGATGTGTACTTACATTTATTTGTGAACAATGAAACCATATTTAGCTTCCTATAGTTTTGTCGGACGACTTGCTTGGTTGGACCGTATCGATTGTTCCAGAAGAATTGGATTTTCAGAAATGGAGATAACGGAAATCGGTAAGAGATGCCTACAGCAGATGAGTTAAAAAAGGACGGCGCTCTGAATCCAGAGGTCGATAATTATGACCTTTACTGTAGTAGGTTTAAAGCTTAATATTGTTTTTTCGGAAGCACACCTCTCTCGTTCGTTTCAATGTGAACCGCTTGCGTCGTAGTTATCACTTGAATTGTGACAATTTATGGACTGACCGATTGTTGAATACTAACACCCTCTAATGCCCGGGTATTCTTTTTTTAATTATATGTATCTATTATTTTTTAATGAGGATTAATTGTATAATCGCAGTTGTAGTTATAAAAAATTTTGAACATTTTAAATTTATATACATCGGGGGTACTTGAAAATGTTCTATTTTAAACGTTAAACGATAGCGCACATTTTGTGAGCGAGTAGCGACATCTCTCACTCGCCCGGGTACTAAGATTGTGTTCGAGTGGGGGCTGATTAGTTAGTATGGTGTATAACAAAACTATTGGGTGGGTAGTTTAATAGGTGGCGTTAGTTGTCGTCAATTACTGCCTAATGGCGCTTCTAACTAAATGGGAAGCTTAAACCATCTCGCAGTTTGGCGAACCTTTGTCCCCGTTCAAGGCATATGAAACTAAATGACCACTAATATTCCGGGCATATCAACATCAGTATTATCAGTCGCTCAGTCCGTAACTCGATAATATTCCCCTTATAAAACAATCGATGCGCATATTTCAGAGACGGCGGAGTTTGATCGTAATCTTAAATATGTCGATAATAATATGACGCACGATTTGCAAACGTCACTCAAGAAACTTATCAGCGGGATATACGAAGAGCAGTACGGTGAGAATATCTCTTATATCTATAAAAATCCCGTGTCATGATGTTCGTTTGCGATAATCTCCGAAACCACTGAACTGATTTCAACGAAATTTTATAATTTTATATGAGTTTTGACATGTAGGTGGCTGTTGTTGTGTTGTTTCAGGACATTCTGAAAACGATAAGAAAGGTGACGACGAAGACAACATATATAACAAGCGGAAGGCCATCAGGGAGAGAGCCATGAAACAGGAGGTGAATCCGGTGAAGCATCTGATGGACCTACAAGAGAGGTATATTTATCACTCTCTCGAATCATGTCAAAATTTGTCTAAATCTATCAAATGGTAAAAATCATAATTGGGGGTATAAATGTATAGGTGTTTAGTGGAATGTAACAGCTCGTAGACCTAACTTGTTACCCATCTTAGACAAGTCTGGCTGCGGTCAAATGACCGTGTATCCGAAGACTCCCATTTTATGTTTACTTGTCAGTTTAAAATAAAAGTATGTGTGACTGACTGTGCGGTCTGTGAATAGCGATGAACACCTGCAGTGTTTTTCCCAAGGATATTAAAATTTATAGCTAATTACCCTGTTGAAATAATTTGAACCGATTATAGGAATAGCAGCGCGGGGCGCCAGGACAGTCCCGAAAAGGTGCCGCCCCAAGCGAAGCCCGCGAAAGTGACCAGGAAGAAGAAAATTAAAACGGAGATGCCCTCAAAACTATCGAACGCGGACAGGAAACGAAGAATACCCATAAGTCCACGGGCGATCAAACAAAGCCGCCTCTACAACGATTCGGATGACGTCGACAGTACCAGTTCGGAAAGCGACGATTCCGATACTAATGTTAATGAAGACAACGATACGACTGATGCCAGTCGCACTCAGGTCAACGTCTTGAAGAAAATAAAAGCCGAGTGCAATACGGAGACGAACAAAGCTACGAAGACTAACAATCAAGACGAAACGTGCGAAGAACAAGTGCTGGACATCAAAGTGAACACGCTGCCAGTGTTGATACGACAGGAGGATCAAGGCCAAACGTTCCAACTGGAAATCATCGACACCGTCGAAGAAGAGTTGGAGACACCGAAAAGACCGCCGATAATTCAAACGTACAGAAAGAGAAATTCCGCCGTGAAGGTCAGCACGATGCCAAGTTTGAGTATCACGAAACTTGACGAAACGGAATCGCCAAAAGACGAACAAACACCGAGCACGTCAACTGCCAACGATTTCGCTAAAATACTAGGCGTTAAGAAAAGAAAAGTGAACGGAGACGAGATAGACAAAATGCCTGGTATAGGGAAACCGGACAAGAGGACTTTGAAACGGGTTCATATAAAATCGAAGTTCAAGCGATTAGGTATGCTGCCGATAGCCAACTTCAATCCCGCGGAAGAGCTTAATACAGAGGAAGAAGATGATCGGGTAGAAGATGCTGAACCCGAACGCGAAAGTAGTAAAGATCTCGCGGTAATAGAAGAATAAAGCTCACTTTATACGAGATTACTTAGTCATAGTTATCGTCTTCCGTATTTGTTCTCAAACAGATAGGCAGATGGGCCTTTGTGTCATGTCTTAACGGTAGGAGGTTGTTAGTTGTAGATACCGGCATTGTCCAATATATCTTGCGCTTGTAAGGTTATTTTTTGAAGAACCCAAAAACTGATATAGTAGAATTACATTTATTTAAACATTTTTGATTTTGCATATGTGCGTCAGAAACCATCCCACAAATTAGAAGGCAAAGAATTACCATAAATGCACCATTTTTGTGAGCCGAAGCATCAAATAAATTAATATTTCAGTTGTCTTAACATATTAGCAAATTAAGTATGTAATGTAAATTTGCAGCGTAGAAGTTAAGTTTATAGAAACATTTTGCTTTAACTGTAAAGGAAATTGTCGTGAGAAAATCTACTCATTGGATTTCTCAACAACCTTAAGGTTATTATAATGCCTGGCAACCCCTACTTGGCTAGTGTGACAGTCAATGACCTTTTCAGTCTTCCAAACTTTTCAGTATTAGACCACGCCTATAGTAAGAACATGTACTGAGAGTTCACAAACCTCAGAAAAACTTATAAAACGCCAGTGACGCGCGAAACAGTGAAAGATTTTCAATAAAAAGGTAATTCTTTACACAAAAAAACTAATTCTTTGGACTTATACCGTCCGTTTTTTGTACCAAAGAAATTTTGTTTAAGAAAGCATGTATTTCTTATGTGAAAATAAATAATTTGTATCTACATACTGTTTTATTTTAATTTGTTAAATAGTGCTCTTAAGGTTCTAATTTTTAGAAGAATGTCTGCTTCATATTGGATAGCCAGATAATTTATGGTTAAAAGAAAAAAATTAAAAAATTATAATAAATATCACTCATGGTAACACTGAACAACGTGAGAGAAAGTACACACCTTAAATATTCCATAATCCTCTCGTAGGTGTGTGAAATCAGGCAACCCGCCATTTCCTAGCCTGATAAACCCCATTATGGTAGTAGTTGGGCGAACATTGAATAGCGCGATGAAAACAATTGACAATCGATCCTACCGTAATTCAGCACAAGTCACATTCAATATGAAAATGGAATGACTATTCCTCGTTATAAAGTTTTCATTTTCAGCCAAATGATACGGACTGCAATAATAAACAAGTAGCAAAGCAATAAATAAAATTTATGTATCTAAACAAAAATGTACAAATACGCAGTACGACATATAAATTAGGCCTTGATTTTATCTTAAATGAATTATGTTGATACAAAAAAATGTTCAATAACATAATGATATACATATCAGAATTTTGTTATCACTTGGGTACGTTACCAAGAAACAATAAACGAATTGCTTCTTGCTGACCATTGGCGACAATTGTAGTTGTACTTGATGAAGTAATCCATCAGGAAATCAGGAGACGAAGTGAAAAGTAACATTTTTTGACGCGAAATACATGAAACAAAGATTTTTACTTTTCTTTTGCAGCGATGATGAATCAATAACAGCAGATAAGTTTGAATTTCGAATCGCTATGTATTTTCTAGTTAGCACTGCTTCACGCCAAAACATAACATCAAAATCAATACATATATTTCTTATTGGGAAGGAAAAATGTCATTAAGATTAGTCTTGTAATTAAATATAGCTTAAATATTTTAAAAATCAATTTCTCCGATTAACACTATAATTAATTGATAATAATAATTTTTAGTTTCTTTTTGTCGTTAATACTTAGGAATAAAATAAATTAACGTTGTACGATACATGTCAGTATTATTGCATCTATTCTTTATACGAATTGGTATAAGTAAGTTACACAATGCTAGTCAAATAAACAAGTTACAATCGTCAAAAAACAAACAGATCACGATTAGGTAAATTCCTATTGAAAACACTATACAATTCAAATGCTTTAAACATAATACGTCATCTATAATAACGGCTCATACATCTGCGAACATCTAAAATATTTCAAAATCGGCTCAGAATACCAAGATAGATAGATTGATAATGAATTTAGAATAACAATAATATTAGCCACAATAACTCATTATGTTATGTTTTCAGTAACAATATGAGATTCAACGTACTAGGATTCAGTCGGATTGTATGATAGTAAAAGCAAAATACTCAATATGTTTAATGTTTGAATTCTATTCTCTTGATAAAGGACAATGAAATTTAAATTGCGATGAAAAATTATAAAAAATCTCGTAAACACATTTCACCGTGTTCCGGATCATTTGTACAAGTTCCTGCGGTAAAATATAGTTCGTACGTC
>DWGJ01004759.1:0-11206 GCA_018246895.1 Aspitha aspitha aspitha
CACCACGTCGCAGCGCACCCGAGGCCGCCCGGCGGTGAGTACTGTTACATTTGTATCCGTTCATCGCTCCACGGGATATGGATGAATGTGGCTGATGAAAATAGAACAAGCTGCAGAAGACCTTAGTTGACATATAAACACAGAATATATCTAATATTTTCCAAACTGGAAACCGAACCAGTAGGATGACCGATGAGGCGGCCTGCCCGTGAAATGCCGTACATAAATCCCACAGATAATCTTCGTCTAGTATCGTATATACATATTTATTTTGCAACCTTGAAGAAGCTTGTGTTTGGCATAACTAATCATCGGGTTTCCCAATCACAAAATCCGCTTGTTCTCAGTCAGTTTCTAGACTCCAACTTATATCCTAACTGCTATATGAAAAGAAACATTGAGCAGCAAGCAATACATCGGAAGCAAAATATGAAAGATTTGTAATAGCTAAAATAGCAGAGCATGAAAATTTGTAGGCATATTAGCTCCAGCGTCTACCAGTTACGAACTAAGGGCCGTCTCCAAAGCTGCTATATGCATTCATAGAGTAATTTATACATAACAATAACATAGTCGACGATACGAAATAGTAGTAAATAAGATTCTCATCGAAACGGCCATAGTTATATATAGCGCGAGAATCGTGATATTACATAACTATGGACTATCCAAACTAATATTTAAAGCGTCTTCGCGAGCCTCTAGCTCTAAAACAACATAATTAAGACCTTTATGCTTTTTAATGACAATGGCTGCTGGCACGGTTAGTTCATGATCATATTAAAATTTGTTATAAATAAATTTTTTGTATACTTTTCACGCAGTAATTGTAATTAATTAAAATACGGACGTATCGATATGTTTTTGAATAATTCAATATTCCAATGTCATCGTTATAACGACATTAAGAAGGTCGCGTAAAAAGCTAGACTTGTAAAATGAAAAATGGCGGAATAACAATGCTATTGTTCGGCGCGGCGGCTGTAGGTGACCGCGCGGTGAACGGCCCACCCGGAAGGTCACCTTACCGCTGCGGATTCGGGGAAGCGGCGCCCGATATTACTCGGCCCTTTGGCCCTACTATATCGATATTACCTATCGCCGTCTTGTAACGAAAACATTAAAATAATTAATTTTTTGTCAATTGAAAATACACCGATATATAACTTTGAATGAACCCAACAAATGCTTTAATTTTTTACTATTGTTTTTATTTACATAGACATGGTTTCGGTGGAATTATCCTTTATTGTTGTACTGAAGGGCATCCTGTTACTTTATTACCTGCGAAAGGATTAATTGGCAAGAGTAACGTCAAATGTAGAAATACACTAGTGACCGTATAAAATTCAAAACAAATTTTCTCAGCTCACACATCGAGCGGAACGGGGTGATGATTCAGGCGGGCGGTGTTCTAAATTTAAACATGGAAGTAACAGGCAAATGGCGATAATTAGTGCGAACACAACGCACATTTCAATTCTGCTCGTGTGCATTATCAAAAACGAAATAAAACGGTAAACACCGCCTCCTGAAGTGCGTAATTCGTGAGCTTAGATCGTTAACGACAGTATCACTATGCCTCGCTCCCGGATCCGCTTCCGGTGGCATGTTTACAGCGGCCTGGCAGCCCGCCAGTTGGCCCCGCCTCCGAAATTTTAAATCGGCCCATTAAACGCACAAATTATTCAGCCGCACGTTAATAACTTACGTTGCATTTGTTACAATTTGCACGCGACAACGGGAGGAACACGTTGCACGGGCCGCTCCGTTTTTATAAACAGAGCGATCAATTCCGCGAGTCCGAATTAGCTGCGGGAATGCGGTGCGGATTTTCGGGCGATTTGCACCGACGCACTCGCACCCACCGACGGCGCGCTGTCTCTGCAATGACGCGGGTCCGTTCCTCCGGTTGATTTGTGACACCGCGACTGCTGAACTCTCGCCGCCACATCTCACCGGCCGCTTATCAACGATCACATCGCACAATCGCGATCAGTTTTTAAACCACTCGTGACCGTGATTCACAGTAACCCAGTCGTCGCGTAAGTTTCGACCTGTTTACGTGTTTCGTATAATACCAAAACTATTGCGTTGTGTAATGACAATGACAAAATAAATAACACTACCTACCTACTCGTCACACAAACCGCAGAATGAAATAAAATAACTTTCATGAAAATCAAATACAACAAAGCAAGCAATAGGTATAGTCGCGATAAAAAGAGCTTTGTTATAGAAAATAGCATGTAATATAAATAATTAGTAGTGATAACTGTTTTAAATAAACAAATGTTTATTTTCCCTACGCTTGTACATATAGACGGACGGATAAATACGTACGTTATAATAGCATCCTAAAAGACGGTTAGATGCGATAGTAACATCCCTAGCAGACGAACCAGTCGGCGCGCTGGCGTAGTGCATCGCGGACGCGCCTGTCCTCAGCTATTTGACATTGCACAAGGTCAGTGATCCTAATGTAAAGATGCAAAAAATCTGAGGAGGCGGCCGGTGGTGGGGGGGGCGCGGCGTATGCGAGCTGCGTCGCCGCGCGCGCCCTCTGCATGCGAACAGACCACTTTCGATTGTGCTGCATATCAAAATGCCTTCTAGGTACCGCGCGACGCGTGCTTACACGGACTTCTTTGTCTTGAACACAATTAAAAGCGAATGTCCTGTCTATGTTAAATAGTTCCAATGGGACATTTGAAATTCAACCAAACGCGTCACGTACCTACATATGTATACCCATACCTACTGGGTACAGGCACAAAACATTTGTAATATTCATGTTGCATGCATCAGGAATATGTAGTTTTGAAAATGATTGAACACATAACGAACTATACACATGTACGAGTATATTCAAAAGAGCTACAACGCCTTATCATTAATAGCCATGTAAGCGACTAGTTGTGCCCCAGGGTTTCACCCGCATTAATCGGGGTGCAATCTATAAAAAAACTATTTTAAGAAAGTCACAAGTGTTACATAGCCTTCCTCAATAATTAAACTATTCAACACAAAAAGGTCTTTTCAATTGGAACCAGTAGTTGCTGAGATTAGCGCGTTGAACAAACTCTTCAGTTTTGTAATAATAATAATAAATAATATTAGGTACAGATTACTAGAGCCAAATATGATCGCACCGTTGCATCTTTACAACTGAAGTTAATCCTGGCAACAAATATAGATTAAAATGACGAAAATTGTAAACTGCAATTGTCCATGTACATATTATAATATGTTGATCAATCATAACAATTTCGTGACTAAACAGTTACATGTACTTTACTTAATAAAGATGAGACGTCACGAATGATACATTTGTAGGTAAGTACGATACTCCTTGCGATACATTTTAAGACTAACGAGAATACTACATCAACAACATGCAGACTAAATCACAGTGGACACGCGGATAAAGGACACACAAAACACAATATTAAACAGCCGGGAATATTTTCAGCAATGACCAGACTGACACTGCAATAATTACACCAATACGTAATATATTACGTAGCGCATATCGATTGACCGTGAAAGCCAGTGTTGCCATGTAACACTAAACCGTTTATACAATATGGGTAATTCTGGTTAGCACATGACGACACGCCCGCTAACGCTAACCGTACTCTGATAAAATTAATGTTAAGTACCGTTACGTCGAAACAATTCAATCCGTGAACAAAGTGGAGTGATAAACAAATAACACCGCATTACTTGACGGCTTTTGTGTCGCTCGCACGGTATAATGGGCTCGATACATAGGACTTCAATGTTTATGTCGTATTCGTTTTTGAATAAAATTTATCGGTATCCACAACAATTAAGTCTGTTATAAATGTGCGGGATTCCAATAAAAGATATTCCAGTTTGTACGTATCAGTTCGTTAGTGGGAATGTCAAAATCAAAATAATCATCGTATACCCTCGGAGGCGATCGGTGAGCACATACCCGAGAGGTGATGGCGAGGCTGGCGGCTGGCGGCTGGCGGGGCGCCTCACGACAGTACGGCGGCCGCGGGGCGTGCGGCGGCCGCAGCTATTGCCGCAACACACACATGAAATTTCGGTGTTGCAAACGTATTGCGAAAGAGCGCGGTGCCGGCGGCGCCATTGTCAGCCGCTGGCGAAACGCACGCGACCTTCCTACTCGGATTGGGCAGTCGAGACCCGGTTCGAGCGTGTGCCGTATTACCGCGTACGGCACTACCGTTCCGACGCGAACGCATCGCCCACCTCAGTGGTTAACTCCACGACCGGTTGCGGAAATCACCAGATCTTAATTCTCCATCCTGAATTAATTCTGGTTACATACTTAATAGACCTAACGTTCCTCGTACGAACAATAAAGAACATTAAACCGTATCGCACGCTCCATATCGGAGAGTCGATCGTCGAGGCCTTGACTGCCGCCTCGAATTGGCCAACACCGACGCGGACGATGCGAAACACCATTCATTGAGAGCGAGTAAGAATCCGAGAGGTGATTTTGGAAGGATTTGTGATGCTCGTTGCGTCAGACTCGGAGTGTTTAACTGAGAATCATGTGCGAACGGATTCGTGGTGTTGCGTAGTGCGGATTGTGAAATATGCACTACGGAGCGAAATCGTCGGGGACGAGAATAAAGGAAAATATCGGAAATGATTTCGCTAATGAGATCCCTTACTGAATGTAGTAATTGTATTAGTGTGTCACGGAATCATGAAATTAGGGCCTCCTCGTACCGGAGGGCTCTAAGTCGTTCACCAACTGTGATCGGTCGGCGATTGCGCGATATCCTCTCGCACGCGGCGAGTTGCTGCGGTTAGCGAGCGTACAGTCGGTTATCTATTTATTATATTGACCTGAATACGTCCGCGGTCCGCGCGACAGGTTACGGATAGATCCAGCCGGTCGGCCGATATCGACGCGAACCGTTCTACGTATCTAACGAGGAAAACTAATTAATCTCGACGCGCTCTCGTTTATCGGTGACTCGTACGCGAACGCTCGTAATAGGCACATTACGCGATATATTTGCACAAACGAAATGGAAATTAAAATAATCGCTGCGTCTATTCTGCAGCGCTGCATCGCGATAAGGCGCGCGCGTGTGCGTGCGCGCGCGCGGCGGTGTGCGCGAGGTGATCGTCCCGTTTCAAGGGCAGTGCAGCTAGCGCTCATATTAATAGTTGGCGACTATTTTCGCCACGCCGCCCGCTGGGGGACCGGAACGTTATTATTGACATTCGCGAACTTCCAAACCGAGCCCGCCTTACATCACATACGGCGTTTCCCGTTCTCCACTTTGATGCGGTCCCCGGACCGCGGTCGGCGGAGATTTACGGCCGACTTCTTATTTTCCGATCGGACTCGTTCTCCCGCCCGATGTTGACTCATTCGTGTTTGCCCGCTGCTTTTGTGGATTTCGCTTTTAGATCATATTTTGCCGTCCTCAAAAATATTGCGCGGTTTCTTTTATGTACAGAGTAATATTTTATAATGTTATCATTGGCTCATATGATTATCGATTTCCGTATGTTAACAAATTGTTTGCCTGAACACATCGACGGCGATTTAAACGAAGTTAAGCGATGAAGACATCAATATCTCGTTCAATGAGCTCCGAGCGTCATGCTGACACTCGCTAAACCGAAACTCGTTCTTTGTTTCGTCCGGCCGTACAAGGAAGACGAGCGCCATCTGTCGGAGCGTTGCGCAAGCCGCGACCCACTTGCGCCGCGGCCGCTGCCAAACGGCTCCTCTACAATTACATATTTCGGTGTCGCAACACCCGCAACCGTCGCATCCGAGTTGAACGGCCCGACCTTGAGTTGCGCACGCGCGCCGAAAGCGAAAGGACCGCGATCCCGGAATTCAGCGCCATCATAGACTAATTGGACGCTCCGGCGAAACGCCCACCCTCCCATACACCGTTACATTGCCTTGCCGCTGCAGCAGTTGTGCCATGCGCATGAGAATTAAGAACGTGCCATTACCAACTTAACGGGCTGTATGATATTTATTGAAGACGTCTTACCATAACCTCTTTTCCGTACACTTCCAATTAGCCCGAAAACACGTAAGCAAATCTCATGCTAGTCAGTTATCTGATGTATATAATACGTATTACAGAACACGGTAGAAACATCACATGTTAAGGGGAAGGAAAGACGACGAAGAATGTCCTATAATTGACTATGTTTCATTAATACGTACATATTGAACGCTTAGGAAAAGCGCAATGGAAATATGCTTCATCGGTTCGATAAGATCCTGGCGTACGTGACCCGAGAGCGGCGGGAGCGGAGCGATCGCAAAACCACATAGAAGTTCCCTCGACGTGAATCACGAGACGATGCCACGATGCGTCAGCGAACGTTCCTGCGACCGCGTCGCCCAACACCACTCCTGCCGACACACGCTCCTCGGTCATTCAGCTCGAATTCAATTTGGATAACTAATGAACGAATCAAAACTATGTTGCATCTTAAATCGAGTCAGTAATAACGTTGATACTTTTCCTGATTCTCATCTTGAATGACTATCATGCAATAATGTGATTATTGCACAAGTTGTAAACGCGCGGCCCGCACATGATGCGGTCTCGAGAACATTATCGCGACCCAATTCCGCTCCGAATCTCGGCGCTCCACTTCCCCGGAAACCCCATACGACCGAGAGCGTCTTTTTACGTTTACGATAGGTATAAAAACGGAGGGACGCCGGACTCCAGGCGGCCTACATACGCGCTCCACTGATTTCCTGCCCGTTTTAAAATTATCCGCTCGCTCCCGGCGAAGCGGCAAAACGCCGCCCTTCACGGACCACAGCCCCCCCTTCACTCTAAATAGACCGCCACTTCCCTGACCGCGCTTTGCGAACGAGCGAAAAGAAATTCGCATTACACACCGGCTTTTATCCCCGCATTCCCAACTTCATTTGTTTCAATTAAAACCCCCGATATCACGTGTCAACATAGCGACCGACACATTTATTCTTCGTTCCGACGCTGTATTTGAACCATTTAACGGTGTGCCCGTTTCTACTAAACTCAAAAGCGCTAAGACAAAAGAAAAATTAGCCAAAGCTAAAGCCAGTGTGAACGTTCGAAAGGAAACCATATTTCCACCGGACGATCACGTTACCTCGTTCACTTATGAAGCACGAAGCTCTTTTCAATTTCATGAGAGGCAGTTAGATTAAGTGCGCCATTATGTCCGCAGGCCGCAGGGGAGTCGCGTGGACGGTCACGTGAGTGGGAGAGATGGAGCGGCTATCCTTGTGTTGGTGAGCCGAGACCTAACGGGGTCAGTGTTAGGCCGCATAGCGCTGCATAAATAGCTCCGCTCCCCACTTCGGTGCACTCTAAGATCATCATGTGGAAGTCGGAATAGGGATGTCGCGAACGACTCGAGCGCGCGACGCCACCACGTATTATTATGTCAGCGCGCCAGCTCCCTAATGGGATAGGCACAGAGCACCGATTTCCAAATATCTATCCTTAGAGACCTAACTTACATCTACTGTAACCAGTCTCTTCATTCACGCCAATTTCTGAGATTTCTGACTCCGTCAGCCAGTACCTGACCAGTCTCTTCATTCACGCCAATTTCTGAGATTTCTGACTCCGTCAGCCAGTACCTGACCTGATCAATTTGGTCAAGAAAGGATCGTCTTGGTCCCTTGTCATCTGAATCTATTAAGATTCGCAGTTCCTGATTAAATAGGAAAAAGAAGACACTAAACCAAAGACGTGTAATAGCTATTGTTTCTAATTTAAAATGGTGGCTATGAAGGTGTCACTGCATTACAAATCTATAGTTATGTATATTACACTGTTGGGTCATTTTGATGACATAAGCGAATAAAAACTTCGCTTTCCGGACTTCCCCGAGCACATAATTTTATTTGTATGTTTCTGTGGTTAATAATTTAACGTTATCCGATAAACCATGCTATTGAGAGATATGTATCACTACTTTTGCATATTGAGAAACAAGTTAAAGAAAAAATGTCTTACGGAAACGAATCACCGCTTGGACACCATTTTACATACTCATATTCCTGCGCTCTAAGCAAAACACACTTGATGTTTCTTCGAGCTTTCTAATGCTTTGTTATGGCTAGAATCGGCAATGTTCGTCTCCCTTGTGTCATCTTACACGCGTAGATTGGACGAGGAAGTTGTCATGTGCCAGCCGTCCTGGTGATACTTGTTTACGGTTCTTCACCCCGCAGTATATTCGCGATTCATTTCGGTACTGTGACGGCAGCCCTAGGAATTGTCGGATATAAAACACAAGTAGTTTCGCAATGTGTTGAGAACGCGAACACGCGCCAAACCGCGGCGGGAAGGGAAGGGAATCCAGCGGACGGGTGCGTTGCTACACTTCATATAAATACTAGTTACTCATTCGCTGTGCTAACAAAACCATTCAACGCAAGCTTCCTTCGATTGTTTTTTGTCATCGCGGCAGCGAAGACTAATTCCAGTCACGCGAAATTGACAACGTTCTATATGATTCAATTGTCCCAAAAAATTCGCGGATGCTTTACTGGCTTGTTAATTAAACTTAAGTCTGTCTTAACTTTATATAAAGACGCGAGTGACGGTAATCAGGTCGTATTCAAAGATGATATTGTAGATATCATTGTGGATGCAGCGGCGTAGAATATGGGTCGTTTAAATTTAGCGGTCATTTTCGAAATTGTTGACGCGTTTATATTAATATTCGGTCGCGTCGACCTCATTATCGAATTACTATTAGGTCGGACTAATTTTGCGATGGCTCCCGTGAAAAGTAAGCGGGTTACGTGTTGGTTTCATTCGGCTGTTGTAATATAAAAAAGCAGTCAAACAAAAATGGCCGCTAACACATACACAATGTTATACTTACCTTTTAACACCTTACATTCCAGTCGTAGAGTATCGTAAATACCGTAGATTAATGTAATTAACGTGAGGGTTTTAGTCCTCTCCCGCTTGCATATTGCACCAACTGTTAATTTCATTTCAGTTACATTCAGTACTAACCGGTTTTAACGGCAGTTTCCTTTCAATGGTAAATTTCGTCAAGTTGAGTGTGTTATCTTATATTTACCGATAACATTTATTTCAAATCTCGGTCTAGTGTTCAGTGTGGTGTTTGACATAATGGCGAACTCTGTTAAGTATCGCAATAATATCAAAGAGATATCGTGAGTTTTGCTGATCAATCTGGTGAAATCACAATGCGATTTACATTATCGATCGCTTATCTGCTCGATTATGTAATACAAAAAAAATAATAAAACCGCATTAAAATCGGTCGTGTACAGAATTGCCTACATTTTCCTCAATGAACAGGCTCCATAGCGGCCGTCCACTGGCCAACGATAACATAGGTAATTATCATCGTTCGCGTTCGCGAGGATGAAACCAATGAGATACAGCGTATGAAAATAGTCTGTTAATTGAAAATTGCAAAATAATTTACTCCAATGAATCACAAAGCTATTTATATCAACGCCGCACAAACATTGACTGGTATTTTTATGTACATAGGTAAACAGTTGCAGAATTATTTAAGCCCAACTATTCTCATGCGATTCCGCCGTTACATTATAAACTTTATTGCTTCACGATAAAGTCGAAAGTGTTATTATCAGAAGCGCCCTCTCCGCTGCACCCGCGGCCTATAAGTATAGATAGTCTCATCAAACTCAGCGAAGCATACCCACTCCAAGACATCTTCAGCCTTGCACAAAGAAAAAAGAACCCGTATGATGTTTTTATAACAAAGTACAATTACTTATTTTCCCTTTTACAAGTCAATAACAACATAACGAACTGTTCGTGATACAGTTTCATATTGTATAAAAACATCGTTTGACATAAAAAGCTCTGACAGTGTAAATAACACAATATACAACCGAAATAGCGAATTAAATGGCACCAATAAATAATTTGAATATCTAAAACTTAATGGGCCACAAAAACTGTGCTGGCAACAAATAAAAATATCGAACAATAAAGAAGTTCCGATTACATAGCGGGTGACGTCGTTACAATACCAATAGTCGCTGACAATTTCGATCGATAATTAGGCGAAAAAAAACGTTCCGGCCTGATTGCGGAGTCAGGGTCGAGTTTGGCAACGTGTTGTGGAAATCGGACAGACCTTGACCGCAGCGGCGACCCTCAACCGGTGGCTATGCTGATCACTAACCGATGTTATGCCGAACCGTTCAATACTCATTTCTAATTGACAGCGCGTTGGTAATCTGTTCCCGGCATTACTTGTGTATGTTTACCCTACTTGTTTTCTTTTACGGCAAAAAATAGGTCGCCTTTATGTACCCGTCTTTGTCTAACCCGTATATGAAAAGCAACGCTTCTGTATTATATAGCATGTTGTACACTCTTTATATTTTTGCTAATATAGAAGGGGGTCCGAGTCAAATTTTATTGCATTAGAACATTACGAAAACTCTCTTAATTTCAATGGTAATGTGAAAAAACGTACATGTTATTAGAACCAGTCGGTTTCTTCATGTAGCATAGACAATAAACATGTTTGATGTAATGCCATGTATCCAGGCCAAGTCGGTCAGCAGCCGGAAATCGGTGCTAGAGATGAGCGGAAGGCGAAAATTCGCTCTCGTCACGCAATCTGCATCGCAGTAGCCGTGAGCCACGAGCCGCAATAACCCACCTGGCGCTATTACCATCGATCATCTTAAAATGTTATCACATATAAATTTTTGTTAGTTCAATATCGTTGGTTTGTCATAAAAATTCATCACACGTATGAATAATACACGTATGACTAGATGATACGTGTCCATCGACCTTATTCAAATATCAATTCAGACGGAGGACTAGGTCTCACTGCATTTTACCATAGATTTGTTGCTGATATAAAAACAAGTCCATAAATTCTATGCTAACTTATGTAGCGTTACCGCTGTACATAAGCGAGCATAGACTATATTTATATAGATTGAACAGTCCATAGTTACTACAAAGCCCGAGTGATTGATGCAAGATGGCGTCCTGCAAGGAAGTGCAGGAATTCGCGAAGCGCGTTAGGGGACGCGGGGCGGCCGCGGGAGGGGGGCGGCGTGACCTTCGCGCGTTGATGCAATGTCGCCGTGTCATTGACCAGCGCGCCGCGCAAACAGTTGCACTCCCCCGCCCCCGCGCCCGTCCCGCGCCCCCCGCCCGCTCCACAC
>DWGJ01004760.1:0-11205 GCA_018246895.1 Aspitha aspitha aspitha
TCTTGAGGACTAAGATGGTCGCCTCTGGTATATAAGTGGACCGGCAACCACACCCTTCGGACCGAAACACAGTTGAAACAACTGCTTAACTGCAGAAATAGGTGGGGCGGTGAAACTTCTCCGGACGAACCGTATACAGGTTCTACCACCTACAGAATGTCAATGAACTTTAATGAAGTGTCAAAAAACTTTAGAAAATATTTAAGAATTATTACAAAAATGACTAAAATAGCTAGGTAGGTAAAGGTATTATTATTAAAACAGGTTCTTTTAATGTCGTTTATTAAGGTGGTATTAATTTTTTTTTATTTGAAGAGAGTACAAACGGGCAGGCAGCAGTCACAAGTGACCGCTGCTACCCATGGACATCTGCAACCGACACTTAACAGGGCTGATCCTATAAAAAGTCGGTCACAGATGCGTTGCCACTCTTGAAGACTAAGATAGTCGCATCTGGTATACATATATACCGGATCTGCAACAACACCCTTCAAACCGAAACACAGAACTAGGTGTGTTGGTGGTACTTTCCCGGGCGAATCGTTCGTTCGGTTCTACCACCTTCAGTTAATTAAAAGCTAGTTCCTACGAAAATGTAACTGGAATGGACATCTTCTTATTTAAGGACCAATAAGTATTTAAAGACCGATAATGCAAAATATTTCTCATGGTTTTTAAGTAAAGAATTTTTTTTATCATATCTTAATTGCACTTTTAGTACACACCAGTTACCATAGCAATAGTAATTTTCGTTCCTTTTCATAGACATTTTGAAAAATGTTCAGTCTAGTATAAGACGTATAGCGACTCGTGAATAACCACGCTTTCTGAATAATGATGAAATGGTCTCACAAAATTGAGCATAATATGCCATGACATAACGAGAAAAGATCACTATCTGAAGCAGCAGATCGATTGCTATTCTGATGTCGAGCATTCCGGATAGATACTTAATTCTACATCGAACGTCTATATGAACATTATTCACATACGGGATCATACCAATTTAAAATGCCATAGTTTTTATTCTAAAATTAATGTAATTATCTACATCAATAAGGATCATTTTATCCATACATATTCGTATTTATCTCATATATATTCTATATATTCTACTATAAGATTATTTTTGTGGGTGCGTGAGTTTTTTATGGAAATGAATGTTTGAATCTACATTTTAAAGCTTGCATTTTCTATTTTTGATGAAAATGCACCAAACATAATAATGATGAAGAATCAGTTACAAAAAGTTAATATATTTCGTAAAACATATTAACGCCACCTAACGATATCTTTTAACAAATTTTTCAACAAACATGTCAGTTGTTACTGTTATAACAAAAGAAGCTAAAAAAATGTCGTTGCCATTTCGTATTGTGTGAAAGTTCGCATGGGTTAGCTAATCTATAGCTATACATGTAGAAAAAATTTTGAATTTCTTTTAAAGCATGTAGCACTTAGGTACCTTCAAACACATACCTAATTGAGCAAATAAAGAATAAGTGATAACATTTCAGATGTGGTGGGCGGTATGGTGTGTGGCGCTTGCGGCGGGCGGTGCGTGCACGCTGGCCGCGCCTGCGTCTAACGTGCTTGCACCGCTGTCTTCTGCAGACTGGGCGCAGATCGATCCCTCTTCCATTGATGCCGTAAGTTATCGGAAAGGAAACTGAAAACTTTTTTATTACATGACAGGTTGCGATAAGACACATAGATACGTATTAAGATAGACACGATAAACGCTTTTTACTATTGCTTTGAAGATTTCCAGGTTTAGATTTGTCAGGGAAAACAAGTGCATATAGGTTAAAGGTTTAATTATTGTAATGCCACATAATGTTCATTTTTAGATAATTTTTAGGGAAATTCATTGTTTGCAAGTTATTGGGTAGTACCTGTTAAACTGTTTTTTAAATACAAATAAGATAATACGAATAACAAGAGGCACTCAACACAAAATGAGAATGAAATTGCTTAAAATAGGGAGTATTGTGAACACCTATATACATAGTTACGATTTCATTCCACGTCGTCTTGTGCTAAATATGACTTATTGGATAAATATGAGAACACAACCGTCTTATTCACTGACTAGCTGCCGACTAGACTGGGCAAGCGTTTGAATTTAGATAAGTTTTACCGTTCATTGGCTGCCAGTGTACCTACTCGTACTTTGGTGAGGTTCGAATCCGTGAAATAAAATCATACTTGGCTGCATCTAAGCAAACAGTGATGAATTCTCTGCCATCGTGAAATAACACCACCATTTGATTATTTCAATATGGGCTTAGATTAGGTACATGTACAGTAATAATAAAACAAGATTTTAATTTAAAAAGTGTTTTTTTATTGTACTTGACTATTGTTATCATTCATAATATTAAATGAAATAAATTATTATTCAAAGATTATAAACAATTAATCTCAATATGTAATATATGTATATGTGTTTCTTTCATTTTGTGATAATCTACGGTACCTAAGTATACAAAATGTTCCATACTTATCTAGTTCATAATGCTTTGTTACGTTAGATGAGGGATTATCCGGTAAGAGTCATCTTAGTAATATCAGTAAGTAATGAAAAAGCGTATCATACAAAACTGCGTAAGCCGAGAATGCTACAACTTTTTCATATTCCGTACAACAAAGAAGTTGCCGTTTTTATTTACAACTAGCTGTGCCCGCGGCTCCGCCCGCGTGGAAATCAATGTGTCACAAAGTTTTTCCTGCGTTGTTACCTATTCAGCGAGAATTCTAGGATAATAATGACGAACTTCCATACAAACTTTCATCCCCTATTCTAATCCCTTCAACTCCTTTTTTCGTATAAACAGTAGCCTATGTCCTTTTCTAAGGTCAAATATATATCTGTACCAAATTTCATTAAAATCTGTTCACTGGTTTAGGGGTGAAAGTCAAGCAGACAGACGTCGTAAAATGCGTTTTATTCATGTAATTTGTAAATGGTTTAAGTACATTCCTATAAAACATATGAGAACTGTATGATATGTACAAGAATAGTTAAATATTTTAGAATACATTCTAGAAGCACAAAAAGTTTATTTATAGTCTCACGTGAAAATTTGATGACTTCTCTGAACTTTCGTATTAGCATTGAGACCTCTTGGGATCTCGTCGAAGAATATGACCGTTACGTGGACGAATTTTTAAATTATTTTAACTCGAACTCAAACTGCATACAATTGATTCGATTAGTAAACGAAGGGTCTTACGTGAACAGAATTAATTTGCTATTTAAGATTTGAGTGTGAATTGTATGGTATGAAATTGTAAATTTTCATTAATGTTAGTCACTTTATAATGAACTTAGTACAATCAACAGGTATAATAAAGTAATATATGTATGTTTATGGGCCTTTTTCTTGCCACGCGGGTTGACGTTCGTACGTGCTCAATACCTTTTTCGTCCACGGCTTTTTCAGCGGTCGCATTTGAATGTGTTTAGCGCACCACTCCATTAGCAATATCAGTGGGAGCAGTGCGCACTTTTGTAATCATTGCTCCAGCAATGTTTCAACCGGCCTTATTAATCCTACGCCATTATTATCTTGATATAATAAATTTGCTATTTATCTTACAGGATAATTACGGATACGCGGTGCCATCTTTGGGAGGCCGCTACGAGGCGTCACCCTGGTTCTACCTTCTGACCGACCTTCCCCACGACTCTCAGGTAATGTCACGTACCACTTTAAATATACATAATTAAATCACGGTAACCGGACAAATTTGCAAATTTGTACGAACAGGTAAATTCCATGGTGATCGAAAAAGGAAGAAGTAATTCCATTTCCGTTTTCGGTTTATGTTTCAATTGAGTTTGAAAGTGAACTGGCCTGTATCTTTGAACATGGAGGTTGATCTGTAATAATTTCATCTTATTATAATATTAACCAAAGACTGCGTGGACAGTCTTAAAGTTCTCATGTAACCGTAAGTCCCCCGTCGTTCACTTCAAAATGCAAAGAAGAATTAGTAACCGCAATAGAGATATACTCGTATGTAGATTGTAGACCATAATTTCCGTAGAACATTCTTTACGAAGTACACTCTTTTTAATGTTAAATTAGGATACAATAGTGGAATAATAATGGAACTACTATTCACCTACTGTAGTAGTTGATTATAATGTAACATTTTAATAGGTTTAGTTTGTTCGGGTACAAGATTATCGTTTAAACATTAACATTTTTGATAAAACTGAAGTTATAACACCGAGACGCGGTTCGTGATCATTTATAAATATTACAAAGAAGTTTGAAAATTGTAAGAGGTTGAAGGTTGCGAAGCGTCAGGGAACCGGACGAATGCGGCGAGATTTCTCCGTGAATCCAGCGGCGGAGGTTCTGCAGCAAAGAGCTTACAACAACTACTTGGAGAAGCTAGCGCACGCTAACCGTGACTTTCTCAACTGCATTGGCAAGAGAGGTCAGATATTGATATTGTTAATAAATGGAATTGTGCAACCCACTTTTTAGTCTAGAAAGATAACCTTACTCTTTGGTTGTGCGATAACGGCTGTTGCAGTTATCTTTTGTACTTTCGCATATGGCTATATTATCTGGCTATATGGTAATTCTAACTAAAACGGTTTCAATGGTCGATTAACAGATTTAGTTATGTTACGAGATTTTCATAAGAACGCAAAAATATCTCCCTTCCGATTCCCTCGGGTGCCAAAATTAGTTGTAATTTCAAATAGCAGATGAGTTTGACGCATTTTAGAAAAAAACTGAGGTTGAGGTTTTCTTTTTTATCGTAACGATAAAATACATGCAGGTTATGTTTCTAGTAATTATAAGTTTATTCACGAACATCGCAATTATAAATAAAATTATTCATGTGCTTTCCTTTTGTTTGCAATACCTACTATTGAGCATAATAGCAACATCGCTGTCTGTAACGGTGCCGATTATTTCAATGGCTGCTAAGAAGAAAAAATACTATTCAAATTTTCTGCTTTTAGAATACTGAATGTTGTATGTAGTTTTCATGCATGGTGCATAAATGAAATTTACTTATTGAAAATAATTTCGAAACAGTATATTAAACAATTTTAAATAAAATTCATGTTTCTAAAGAACCGCTATTAAAATTACTACGTTCTTCGTACGAAAATAATTGCTAGTAGAGTCGTAGAGTCGATGCACGATATAGGGTTGAAGATTGCTTTATACGCTTGTAATTCTTGCTGTTCTCTCGATTTTAGATCCATGGAGCACTTTGGATTGTAATCTGAAGATCTGAGCGCGAGCACAAAGTTCCTGTTCGAGTTGTTACGTTTACTTGAAAACACTTCGTTCTCAACGGTCTCTTATGTATTAAAATATTGGATGTATAACTGTTAAATTGTGTGCAATTTACCTTAAATGCGACATTAAATTGTTAATTGTGTTGTTACATGATAGCTAGTATTATTTTTATTTTATTTTGTTAAATAAATGTTATTGATTTTATATACTTAATCTTTTTATTTATAATCATGGTACATCTAATTCGATAAGTTGCCGTTCGTATCAGATTTACAGACCTATATGAATATCTGTAGGATAATAGAAATTAATGTAAAACATTCTATGTACCTATAAGTGAGAGTTTCTGTAGCACATACTTTGTTGCTAACTCTCACAAAAATACACTTGTAATACACAATTCAAAATCGAAAACCACTTCTCGTACTCTTGGAGACGATTCATTTTTTCTTCTCTTATATTGATTTTCGCGTGTAATAATAAATTACATGAAATTAATTTTATCTTGATCATGGTAAATAAATGTACAAATAAATTCGAATAGTTAATGTTTCTTTTTTACAAATGGTGCGTACAGATTTTTTTTAAATCTAACGTACAACCAATCGATGGTCTTGCGAGGTCGTGTAAGCATTGTTAGAGTTTAACATTTGAAAATTTCAAGCTACATAAATAGAGCATTTGAAAGTGGTACAACTATATAAAAGTGTAATGGGGTGAAGGGTGGCGACGGGGAGCGGGTGAAGCGACGCATGCCATCCTTGTCCATCGACCTGCCGATGTCCGTGCTGCGGCAAAAACTCAGCCTGGAGAAGGAACGCAAGGTCCACGCGCTGCGGGCGGCTGCCAACAGGAACTACCTTAATGACATCGGCAAACGAGGTACATTATTCTGAATTTTTAAATAAATAATCTCAACACTTTAGTTATTTTAACCCTCCATATTATTATTGTTGTAAAGACAAAGAATAAACACTTAGACGTAGAGCACATACTGGTATCTAATTAATCATTCAATTATCTGTTTGTTCAGGAATTAAGTCTTTATGTTTAATTTGTAAAGTTGTTCTGTCTGTGACACATGGGTAATTGTACTTTTGTTCATATTCGTTTTAATAGGAATAGCCCGTCCGTTATTCAGCTTGTCAGTATAGTAAGATAAATAATCAATATGAACAGTTTTTAGACACGCTGCTCCTATATTACATACTCTCTGCTTGATCAATTCGAGCAAAACATGTAGAGAGAAGTAGGCTAGAACTTTAAAAACATGCTACTAAAAGTTACACGTCTAATATAAACCATCGTTGGATTTCATTTGTGTTATCATTATTGATGTAAACTTTTTCAATTTCAGGTTTCTTGTGGAGCGCGCCCGTCGATACCGGAAGATATTACTAAATGTTAATCTCTAACGCGATATTAAATCTTTTCCATTGCCCGTCAGAGAAGTCTGTTTGCTGTTAGTGCATTTTGAAATTAAATTGTACCTTTTATAAATCTCTCTACTCGTATGTTTAAAATGTTGAGTACTGTGTTGTAGATAAAACGCAAAAATATTACTTAGGCATAGATATACATAACATTATAGCATAGCATATGTATTATTTATGTAGACTGAAATCTAACGAAAAGTCAGAATATTAAGTGTCTTGGCTAATTCAATATGTTTTGTAATGACTATAATATTGAATCCATAAATTGGATCGTTACTATAGCTTAGAATTTAATTATTTAACCAGTAGCGCTTAGATTTGACTTTGATTGTAGAAACGGAAATAAACGTCGTTTAAATTATTATTAGTTTTATTGAATGCTTCATGCATATTCCTTTTTTACCTCGGAAGAGACCTTTATGTACATATGTAGGTCCCACATTAATAATCAAATAGCTATTCAAGCAATATCATTTATATCTAATATAATTATTAATATATGTTTGTATTCTGTCTTTAGATACTCATTATACATATAAGCCATTTAAATATATTAACAATCATATTTATTAAAACTGTTTACGAACTTTACCCATATTATAGTTTTGGTTTAGACATTAATATATTATTAGTTTTTCATTACCTCGATAGAAAATATCCCCATTTTCAATTCATTGCCACGATCGCGAGAATATAAGACGGGGAACGAAATGGACTTGTATTACCCTAAGCTAATGAGTGGCATACGACAACAGTTTTTGTTTTAATAATAACTCACAGAAAATTATCTATACATTGATTTCAAATTATTGTAATATTAGTACTTATATAAATATATAATACATAGTATAAATAATCTTTTCATAACAGTGCTTTCGCTTCTTCATAAATTCGATGAACCAAGAGCCTTATGAGAATAAACATCGCCGAGCGTCGCCGCCGCCACGAGTTCAATATACCAAATTCCTACAAACTTTGACAATAAAATTTTTAATGAGTCAAAGTAAAAATTGTTTATACATTGCAGTTCGTTTAATATTTACGGTCTTTTATTTTTTCCTCCATCTATATAGTAATGAAACACTTGAAGGGCTATTAGTTACTCGTACAAAAATAACATTGCGAGGCAGAATGTAACTGCGCATTTTTTAGTTAATTAGCCATATCAATATTTAAACTGTTTTAACTTTGAATAAATTAACTGAACTAATGTTTCTGACATAAACTTATTGCTTTAATATTATTGTGCATCCTCTCTATCATTTCGTTTAATTAAGTAAAACCCGATACACTACTAAACTCATAAGATCGATGTACCAAGAACGAATATCCATTAGGTGTCCTCTGTTAATATCTATCTGAATTATGAGTTGGGGTTAAAACAGAGGCTGAGCGGTGTGCGCACGCGGCCGAAACGCAAGATGCCGTCGCTGTCCATCAACAACCCCATGGAAGTGTTGCGCCAGCGGCTGCTGCTCGAAGTGGCCCGCAAGCAGATGCGCGAGGCCAACCAGCGGCAGGCCGTCGCCAATCGGGTCTTCCTGCAAAACGTTGGCAAACGAGGTTCGTTCGTATTCAAGTTATTTTACTACTTATACTAGGATTATTCAAGAAAATTCTTTGATAATTTACTTTTGTAAACACGAACCTCATTCACGGAAAATTGCTACGGAACACTTTGAGCAGCACTTCAATTCTTTTTTTATTTTAATTTTGGTATGCGATTTAAAGAAATTGACAAAGATGACTGAATATCTTCAGGTATAATTCACGTTTAGTTTCATTCAGATACCTACAGTTTACTTTGAATAAATAAATAATGCCCTTGTCTTTCTTTATTTGGAGTTTTCGAAGTTACCGTAAGCTGAGATTTGAAATGATTAATAGTAAGAAGTCAGAGGAAACTAAATTATTCTGGCCTTTCTTGAATTTTAGAAGCGAATTAGTTTCTAGCACCCTCTTATATACGAGCACATGCCTTCAATATATGTAGAACTCTGTGTCTAAGTGTTACTTTTATTTATAGGTAGGTACATTTAATAGAGCAGTAACTAGAAAAAATATTTAGGTATATGAAATATTAAATGAAACGCGTTGCTACTTATTACGTAGGTAATGATTTTGTCTGATTCTCTAATCAGGCTCCATTCATCACGCAAAACGAATGGTTCTAATTTGACGTCATTTATTATGCATCTATAATAATCTACTTATCATGTATCAACTACAAAAAATATTTGAAGTAAAAAACAAATCGAAAACATTAAAATGATTCATGAATAATTACGATAAAATTACACGCTTTGCACTACGGTATTATACATATTATATCTCGTTCCCGTAGGAAGGCATAAAAGCATTTGATAACGTTGCAGACCTATAAATTGTTATTAAATGAAACGGATAATATTATTATTTAGAAATTGATTTCATAAATGGAATTCTTGAAGAAGTATGAAATTACAAAACTAAATTGCATCGCTACTAAATCAGATTTTTATTTTTCACCTAAGAAAATTGCAGGAGGCGTGTAACGTGTAACTATAGGTTGTTAAATTTTTAAATAACCCACCTCAAATATCAAGCGATATTAGAATATACACTTATTCAGTGTGATAATCAAACCTGTCGGAAATACGAGATTAATACGGCTGTTTCGCAGCCATATTTAACACATTTTTGTAGGACTATTTCGCAAATCCTTATCACATTATGGTAATATGCAGCTTATATATATATGCATAAATATGATTACCGTTTTGTGTGGGAAAGTTGAATTCAAACATTTGTTATGACTTAAACTTTATCTAAATTACTTATGGCATTTTAACGACGTTTTGCTCATTACAAACAGCATCGTCCTTAAAAAATATTTTCTTTTTGAAAATGATATTTTTGATTTCATTGTAACAGCACTATTTCTGTTTGTATTTTAAAAAGTATAAATCAATTTATTTTATAAACATGTATAGGTTTCTGGATGCATACTGTGCCCGCCCGCTACGACAACTGAACGGCTAGGCAAGACCAAGTCCTTCCAGCTTCCCGAGCAGATCGTCTTGGCTGGGAGTTAACTGCTGCAACAACGAGATTTCCTTCATTTTTATTTAAAAAATTGTAATTATAAAATAGACTATTTTACATATAATTAATCCTAGATACTCGACTGTTTTCTCTTATTATATTTTACTAAATAATTCTAACGAATATAAATTATAAACAAAATTAGGAATATTGTACGAAATTGTATTTAAAGTTTATATTATTATTATTTTCCATCGAATGGTTATATTCGTGGCCCTTTTCTGTATTATTATCATGATGCAGGATTTATCTACAAAAGATTGTAGGCAAACTTAATCTTGAGTGCTTACTTTTTTTTTTATTTACTTCTTGCTTAATCTATTTTGGTACCAAATAGTTTTTCAATAAATTAAATAGCATTTATGTGACTATTGATATATTTAAATATTACCTAAAATGGAACGAGTGTTTGCTTTCCAGCTCGGCAGCCATTTTCGAATTTCTAATTATTAGCTAGTCATATTATGGTGTATACATCTAAATATAATACCTCTTATTTTGTGCCCAATACATATTTATCTGCATATATGAATGCATATTTATCTCTTATTACATTTAATTACTACATAATTTAAACTACATTTAAAAATATGTTTCCCTTTCTATAAGTAGATAAATATTATGCGCATAATAAAGACTTCATTGAATTTTATGACGTTTACGTAGATACAAATTATGCTTCAATATTGTATTCTATAGCATAGATTTTCTTGTTTATAGGTGTGTACAGAGTAGGGGTGACATGCATTTTATTTTAGAAGTTGATCTCCGTTAGCTAGTAAATAGTAGAAGAATATAATAGTTCTTATAATTATAAATTACGTTCAATAAAACGTTAACTTATCGTTGGTCGTTTTATTTTCGTAGACGGCAACCTATGTCTTCGTGTGATATGAAATAAGCATAAACAATGACGGATCATTTACATTTTATTTATGGCAAGAGCCCGGGCAATGTAGACTGAAATCCCTGAACCAATGAAAAATAAAATGTTTGTATTAAAACTAGACAATACCTATGTAATACTAACTCGTAACCTATATCTCAATAAGAATATAGTGTGTCACATTATAATACTACATAGGCATCCCTTTTATGTCTACACAGTCTGCATGCGTCAAGCTATAAACAATTTAAGTTCACTGGATTTGCTAGTGGGAATATTATTCAAACAATGTAGTTACGTAAATACAAATAGACGTGCCTTACTGAGTTATGTGGCGTTTAAGCCTTTGATATTGCTATGCTACCTCCTTCTCAAGTCTAAGGTGCCAAGTATGATCAATTCGTTATAATTTTATCGTTAGTATTGTCATTTCTAGTAGAGGTAATATGTAAATGAAGCACGGCAGGTTTGTAAGGACAGGGATATTTGGCACTCGCTGCTTTCTGCCTACCCCGCAAGGGAC
>DWGJ01004761.1:0-11205 GCA_018246895.1 Aspitha aspitha aspitha
GATCATCATCTGGGGTATCTTCAATCCAACCATCTAATACACCAGAGAGGTGAGATTCAACTGTGTTTGCTTCCACTGTAAAAAATGTTATGATAAAAGCAACATTCTCTGAATACCAAGTCTAAAATAGCTTACATTGTTTACACAGATAAGATTATTGGTGTCAATAAACTTGTAACCTTTCAAAATGGAAACTCCAACATTTCTCTTAACCGTGTCGTCCTAAATTACTGATAAAGAAAGCCTTTCTCAGAACCTGTCCCATTTTTTAACAGCATATTGATTAGATTTTTTTTATTAGTCATCCTAAAATATCACACAATCTATATGGACATTTCCTGTGGTTATTTGCAACACATGAGAGGTAAAGGCAGCAAAGTATTTGAAGATACATTTGTATTAGTAAAAGATTGATTTATGTCAGCTCCTTCATTAGATTTTCCAATCAATTGCAATACAGATATCATTTGTAATATTATAATTGCATTCCAAATGTATTTCTGAGTTCAATATTACTTGGATGGCAAGAAGAAACAAAACTTTTGGTAGTTTATGCTTCATACAATGGTATTTAAATTGATTTTAGTCAAAATTTCAATTGTTTTATTACATTATGTATTTAGAGAGCACTTAGCAGATTTAGATATTTAAAATACTTACATTCACTCAGACCTCTGTTTTCCAATATTATTAATCCAATGAGGGTAACAAGAATAGCCAAGAGTGAGAAGAAAATTATCTTAGCACACCAGTGTCCGCCTGTGCCATGTTCATGCTGTGAGTGCATGAGCACATCTCCCTCACCAAACACTGCAGCTGTGCCTCGATGTTCTTCTACGCTCAGTTCATCTGGAAATCATGGAGGTACACTATTAACACCGTCCCTTGTGTAAAATGTACCTTACTTCAGTTTGATGGGTAATATGAAACTAAATATAACCGGCATAAACCTATGTGTTGAATATATGAATGCCTTCAAATTAAGGTCAATAATATAGAATAAAAATAGAGATTCACTTGTTTTAACATTTCCGTAAGCTATGGTAGCGCCTTTGGACTGTTGTAAGAGCAGCCATCATGCAAATAACCCTATTACTATTAAGGTTTACACTACACAGGTTATTTAAGCAATAAAGCACGAACTAGCAAAAATATAAAGAAATGTGAAAATTGATTCCTTACCTTTCTTTTTCTTCTTATCTTTACGCTTTCTTGGTTGTACATCGCCGGACATGGCTCACTTAGATCTGACGCTCCTTAGGCGGCAGAAAAGATACCTATTGTTTCATAACCCTGGGTAAACAATGGAATCACAATGAAACAGCAACTTCGACGTATATTAACATAAATGCGCAATTTTAATGAACATACAATAAATTGGCGCACGTTGGAATTTTAAAATAACCTACATAACAAAGTATGTATCGCCGCAGGTTTCTTGAATTTATTTTAGAATCTTAACCTAAAAATAACCGGCAAAGACAGCTGGTGAAAGAGATAGGTATATAAAATGACAAGAGACCCATAAGGTTTGTCTGGACAAAGTGTTGTCTAGAACAACAAAACGCAAATTTAATTGTATTTGTAGGTAATACTAATATGTAGTTATTGAAAATGTTGTTAAAAGATTCTTTTAAAATATTTATATTTTTTGACAAATTTGTGTATTAGTAACCTGGCAATTTATGAGAATGTAAAACTATTAGCTATATAACAATCGTAATTGTTGCCAGACTAAGTGAGTTTTATTAAATGTCCATTTGATGTTATTTTAATCCTTTTACACTAGTGGGCTTTCTCACAGTAATGAAAAAGAAGAAGATATAAGTAAGATCATGATGTACACAACTTGGTAATTGAAAATATCATTATTTTCTTTTAGAGCTAAACGTGTAAACCAAGCAAGAGAATTGAAATTAAAGCTTATTAATCCTAGTTCTGTTTTATGATTAAACCATCGGTTATACATAGATTTTTATAGTAATAACGATTGTTATGCGGCAGTTTTACCGAAATCAAACAAATAAAAATGATATTATGGCAACTGGCTATTTATATATATTTTGGGAGAATTTATATTAGGTAGGTGAGGTATCTGCTACGGTAAAATCAGTTTGTCGAATTTACGGTTAACTTAACAACTGACAATGACAGCCAACACACTTACTGACACCTGACACAATACTGATACTGACTGTAAAGTGTAAATAAAAATCAAAACTCATCATCGTTTTGTCATAAAATATTACCTATTATTATTATTATTAATATTATTATTATCAGTCCGAATCAATTGACAAATCGACATAAAAGTATAGTTTCAAAAGTAGTCCTAGGAAAAATTACGATGAGTGAAACTATAATATTGTATGATGGGTATTCTAGGATGACCGCTAAGGATAAAATGAGTGCAAACTGTTCGTGTACGCTTATCACAGGCACTCATAATGTTATTGTGGATACTATGACGGCATGGGATTCTGATTTAATAGTAAATGGTTGATTATCATCGTATTAGTACAATATGGTCTTTATTAATAAAAATTGGCTTTTTTACATATTTACAAATGATTCATTGAAAATATTTGTGTAGGTCTCAAGAAGCACAACATAGCACCAAATGATATTGGTTATGTAGTTTCAACGCATGGACATTCAGATCACATTGGGAATAACAATCTTTTCCTAAAGGCAAAACATATTGTAGGATTTAGTATCTCTTTTAAGAACGAATATTATTTTCATCCATTTGATAAAGGTAAAAATATGTATTTGTATTTGTGTGTTACACTTAATATATATTATTCTTAATAGAATATTCTGAATGCTAAGGGTCACTACAAATTAATGACATTACAGAAATAAGAAAGTAATACAACACAATGATTAATTTTTCGTATCATAATTTGTTTTCCATTCAAGTTTCGATGCACTTGGCACAATGTGGAAATTTATCAAATTCAAGCAAGCATTTGTTTTGGATATTGTATGGCCCAAGCATAATGCCTTATTTTAAACAAAATTTATAATGTTTTTGAGATGGGTTAGCAGAAGACATACCCTTTAGTGGGGTTGATCCATAGCTACTTATCATTCTAGAAGTGCTTTTTGGTTTTTAGGGGAGGAGTATGTTATAAATAATACTGTTAAAGTTATACCAACCCCAGGGCACACTCTATCAGATGTAACTGTACTAGTCACAACTAAAGAGGGAATTGTAGCTGTTACTGGTATGTGATACATGTGATTAAGTTAATAACAAATTTGATTAAGAACATACTAATATATTGCTTATGAATTTTATTTGGATATCACACATAATATTCGAGTTTGACTTGTATATTTAATTTAATTCATACCCAGTGGATAAAATCAGTTTGTCTTTGTCTTCCTTCTATAAATTAAGGCAATTATTTTTATATTCAACGAATGCATACTGGCAATGAAGTCCTATTTTTTAATAACTATGAAAGAAGCACTACCTGGCAATGTTTCCCAACCTTATAATTTACTTAATAATTATAACTTCTTTCTTTCAGCAAATACAAAAATGCCAAAGAATATAAAAATATGTCTATTATGCTTTCTTTTTCTATATTAAATATTTTAGAATTTTAGAATTTTTTAATAATTTAAATATATAATAAACAAGGTAAATTATTTTTGCTAAAAGCAAATATAGAAAACTTTATTATTCAGGTGATTTATTTGAAAAGTTTGAAGATATAGAAAATCCTGATCTTTGGAAAGAAGCAGGCAGCGAAGACCCCAAGCAGCAAAGAACAAATCGATCTAAAGTAGCAGCCATAGCAGACTGGATCATACCGGGACATGGATGTAAATTCCAAGTTAATGATCAAATTAGATATATTTTAAACAGGCAGGCATTAGAATCAATGTAATGGTTGCATTTTTCTGTAATGGAAATCATCACTGCATTTTATAATATACTTTACTGTTCATAACATTTGGTCCATTTGATTTTTTCTTGCCTTATCTGTATTTGTGCATATATGTATGGGTGTATTAAATAAAAAAGGTAATAAGAAAAAAATTCCATCACATCAAATTTTAATACACATAGTACAAGTAAAAGTACGTTTTTACAAAAAATTCAGTGACCAAACAAGTTGAATACTTATTTACAGATATATTATGCAAAATAACAATGTCATAGAATAACACATAAAACATACAAATTTAGATTGAAAAGGTTTCAAGTGTTTCACTCATAATATAACAGTAATTTAAAAATAAAGATAACCAGTGAGATTTCGAAAACCTTTTACTAGATAATATAAATAATAAATCATTTTTTTTCTATAATAATGCTATAGTATGTTATAATTCTATTTAATGTTTTGAACTATTACTACTAAACAATAAGAATTTGAAATATGAAAATCATTTTAAGTAGATGAGACTAGATAAAAGAAAAATTTAAATGTCAATTTAATAGCTCTATATTTGGATACATGTTAATAATGAGCTTTACAATCATATATAGAGGTAGATCACATATATGTATATGCTGATTTCGAAATAAAAAATGATATTAGTTAACCATGATGTACAAATTTTTGTTGTATTTACAGTGACTCATATTAATTTCAAAAATAAATTTGTTTCAAAAACATGTATCACTGAGCAATAATAAGGTGGCAGGTAGCATGAGAATAAACATTAGAAATAGATGTGAAAGAACTTACAAAACCTCTTCTTGTATAGGTATAGTGCTTGCTCTATTCGAGTAGAGTGCTACCCATGCTAGTACCCCATGTCAAATACAATTTGAGACATGACATCAGTTTTATTACTATTGTATAATTGTTAAAAAATTTGAAAACGATAAATTACATTGACATTATAACAATTTGGCATAAAGTTTATAGTAAATGAATTTGCATATTATAAAATATTGCAATTAAATCATGTAGTGATGTCATCGTCACAAATAATACTGTAATGAGTGCAATTTGCACTAATTCATAACAAATTTAAGCTAAGCTAGTTCTTAACTAGAGATCACCAAAGCGCGTAGCGTGAGCCGTCGTCAAGCAATGAAGTGCCAAACAACACGCTCTTGGGGTTGCCAGTATTTCCAATAAGCTTTGTTGAATAATATGGCAACTTGTTAATATATTTCTGTCTAATGCTTGTACCATGCTACAACTAGACTATTAAAAATATTTATTAAATAAAATTTTCTACATAATAGAAAGGTATTTCGTAATCATCATATTAAATATAAACTAACAGAGTATTTTAAAGTAGTATTTAATATTTTATATATACACTACAGATCTAAACTTTTCTAAATTGTACAGTTGGCAACCCCGCATACGTTGTATTACATAATCGCGTTCATTGCTGCACGCCAGACAACGATTCCAAATGAATGAAAGCGTTTAGTAAAAGGAGCGGTTACAACATAATGTATGAAATTACTTAAGAAAATAGTAAAAGCAGTTTTTCTATGACAGTTTCCGAAAGTAGTATAACTGAGTTTTTTGTCAACTCCATCAGCTTACTAAACGCTTTCATTGCCGCCTTCCAAGGTCCATTACACTAACCTTAAAGGTTCGCGAAGCTTTTGAAACCTCAACGACCAAAGCACGAACAAATGTTGATACATCGTGGCACATAGAGTTATACAAAAGTATTACACAAACGATTAACATCATAAAAGAGCAATATGTAATAACACACAAATGATGTTATTTAAATATTACTCCCGGTAATACCTTCTACAGAGATCCGGGTGTCGACGAGTCCGGGCCACAATTGCTGCGTGCAATAATTGAAAATAATTCCTCTATTAAAACCGTGCTATGTCTATTTACATCTACACCTTATATCACAGCCGTAGTTATCTATCGCGAGTAATGTCTACACATTGCCGTATCCGTTCCGTACACTGAAAGAAAGCTGCAACCAAAGTAAATAAATATAAATATAACACTCAAATGCTCAATATCCGCGTTTTCGCTTATAAATGTCTTGTCCTTTTCTATCATATATCATATTTTTACAGCACGTGAGATTATTATAATTATTATTATATTATCACGCCAAATGCCTAACGGGGTAAGAAGAGAGGAGCAAGTGCCAAATATGTCTGTCCTTACAAACCTGACGTGCTTCATCTACATTCGCTACTCTATTCTGACTCCGTCCTCAACCAGAACTTAACATAGAGCAAGATAATACATCCAAGAGCGAATATGCCGATACTGAGCTGTTATACATATATGTATTTGATTTGTGTGTATTTTTTACAAGCGACGAGTGGCGACAAACTAACATGACCAGTTAACTAGAGAGCATAAACAACTAATTGAAAATAGCAATTATTTTACATAATATTGAAATGCATTCTAGATACTTTGTTTATACGCCGCTTGTATTATGTGCCTGTTGATGTAACCCTTTATACCGTAACATAGCAAGACATGCACTGTTGCATAAGAGTAACTGTGGTTGTGTTGTTTTCAAAGTGAAGTTTTATACATACAATTAGACCTTTAAAACCCTTATATAATCAGTGAATAAAACTTTTTATATCGGTTTAAGAAATTTTGAAATATGAAATTATATTGAAAATTTAACTTGTACACAATTTTCTAAAGCACAAATATTTAAATACATAATTTTGATAATGCATTATAATATTGCTACATATTATCTCAAACAGCAAGAAGTATAAATAAAACATGCAATTCTCACGCGGTAGAGGGGTAATCTTCGGATATCCAAACTTTGAGAGGAGACAAATGCTGATACTTAGTGTGTATCAGGCGTGAGATAGTAATTATAGATTTACCTATTTTTTACAATATTGACAACGCAATTTGTTGTCTGCAAATGTATAGCGATTGCCGGGCAAAATGTCTTAAGCGCCGTGAAAAATGCGTAGTTTATGCGTTGCAATGTCTTTTTAATGTGGTTTCAACGAGTTTAAATTCTCGGCGGCGGTGAAGAAGTTTTCAATTCAAAAACTTGTGTTCGATAACACAAGACAATATTAGGTGATATGCGATACCTGGGGGTCGATACTAGTGGGCACCGGCTGCGGCTCGTCCAGGCACAGGTCGGAATCTGAATCAGTTCTGCGAAGGCTGTTGTCCTGTGAACAATAATTCAGCAGTTCAACAGGAACGCGTAGCTTGGACTGTACTACAATAAAACAAGAAAACATATCTCTTATATAATTAAAAATCCAGTGTCACAATGTTCGCTTGTGAAAATCTCCGAAGCCACTGAACCGATTACAATAAAATTTTGTACATATCTATTATTTGATCCAACTTAAAAGATAGGATAGTTTTTATGAAATAAATAAATTATAAATATCATTTGTCAATAAATTTTTACATAAAACCAATTTCCGAACGCACGATATTTGTCATATATGATTTGACATAATGTTACCACGGCAGCGCGTGGTCAGGTCCATTAGTATAATGTATAATATGAGTTATAAGTACCTACTGGAAGTATATCCAACTACTCGTATGTTTCTATCAATAAAATGAATCGGGCGAAATTAGTTGTATGGGAAATGTAATACTCAAACTGCTATACAGGTCGGCAAGCCTAGTGTTGTAATCGCAATAATGGTGTAATACATATTAATATTTAGGAAATCATAATTAAAATAAAAATATTACTCGAATGTAAGTGATAGACGGCGTAAGATTAACATTATTTCAATGCGATGAGCGAGCGAGGTTTCAGTTGACAAAACAGGCAACAAGTAACAATAGTAAATAGTACTTACCGCCTGGGTGTACTGTCGTGTGGTGGTGAGCAGTCGCGCCAGCGGGCTCAGGAAGCCGGGCAACGTCTCGGTGAGCGGCGGGCGCGCGTGCGTCAGCAGCGGCTTCAGCAGCTTGGAGTCCACGGCGCCCCACAGCCGCGCCAGCCGCGCCTTCTCGCCCGCCCCCTCGCCGCCGCGGGGCGTTTCCTGAACAGTCGCAATATTGCAACTTACAAATTTCCTAACACAGTAACCGTTGTTTTTTAGGTTGAATTTCTGATTTTCTTCTGCATTACGTTAAGCATGCTAGGTATGCTGATTAAAGATGCAATATTGACTTATATTCTTAATGTGAAGGAATTAAGGGAGAAAGAGGGATTTAACTTTTAGAAACGTTTAACTGAATAAAATCATTGAGAGAAATAGCTAAAAGAATTTAAAACACTACAAAAGAAAATATAAGGGCATATACATGTTGTAATTGTTTATAACTAAATAAATCATCGGGCAAGATTGTTATTAACTTTTTTCTCTATTAAAGCCCATATCTTTACTTTTGTGTGCACATAATAATATAGGGCAAACAAAGAATATGTTAGGAGCATGTACAGTAGACAAAACAGTGATTGTCACAGTAAAGTAGGAAGTTATACAATAATGATTAAAAGCTTAAACTCATGTAAGCAAAAGACGAATGCAATATTGCGTTGTCGACTGTACCTTGACGTGCATGTCGCCCACTCAGGCAGTGGTATGTGTAAATTGAAAATAGAAAAATATTTTACATACTGCGAGATCGTTTAGTTGCCAAGGCATTATCACTCCATTATCGCCTTTGCCCCATTTAACTACCATGCTGCCATTCTAGACATTCAAAGTGAAAATAAAATAACATGCAATAATTTAGTGAAAAGATAACATAATGTAGATATAACAGAATTTCGTAACCGATTCCTTTGTTATATTATAATAATTCATTATTTTTGTTTGTAAATGACTGTATTACAACCGTAAGTCCGTTAAAGGTGCAATTAATATGGTTACATATACATATGTATACACAAGCATAATAAGTGACACGGGAAATGTCTGTTACATCACAATGATACAGTACAGTCTATATAAATAAGGTAATATTTCAAAAGGAAATTTACGATTTATACAGTTTGTCTACAATATAGTCTGTACTGTGTGATCTTTGGATTAGTAGATTGATAATAGTTGAATGGACATGTAAGGGTAGTGACATGCAAGCAATGTTATTGTCTTACTGTGGCCATGTCGCTACTGGCCGGTTGCGTGGCGTCCAAGTTTCGGAGGCCGAAACCTATGTCTCCTGTCTGGATAATAAACATGGATTCAACGAATTTTCAGAACAAAATTAATTACTCCCCTAGAAATAGGAACCAGGAAGGGGCTTCATCGAACGTTAACGTGTAATAAAGGAAACTTTCATACTATTAAATATGAAATTTGATAAATCGACTTTATTTACTTGATAATAGGCAGATTCATAAATCCTTGAAAGTCATATGTATTTGATCAGATATTTTGTATCAACTGTTCCAAGCAGCCACTTACCAGGTACCATGTACCCGACATTTTGCGGGTCCCACAAATACATAAAACAATTATTTGATTACAAACAGCCTTATTAACAGTGTCAAAACTCTTAGTACAGTCTGGTAATAGAATTGCAGTCTGGTAATAAAACATCCATTAATTTGTGCCCATACATTTTATACTATTGGCACGACTAACAATTTTGGCAGATGTTAGTATAAGTTTCCCATAAATGAACTTAAAAGGTCATGACCGCTCGGCCGTGGCCTTTGTGGAGATCTTGAGGATGAGTGACCGCTGCCCTCGAATAAAATAGCACAAGTATTTGATGCGAGGTAGCGGCGACCGATGCAAGCGGCATGTGACATGACATGTGGAGGCCCGAGTGGAGTGCGATGCGGTTACACATACATACATACCGGTCCGCCCGTGTCCGTGGCCTGGTACAGCTGCCACAACAATGTTATATTAATCACATGCACGGTAACGCCCAAATATGTGTACGTTTTATTCCACATGACGGTACTTTTCAACTTATCAAGTACCTACCTACTGATCGACTGCATAACTTAGTCACAAGTGATTATATAACGATTATGACATACAAGAAAAATGTCCATGGATTATACGGGCGAATTTTGCAATGTTTTAAGCCTGTATTAATCCGTCAAGGAAATGTAATTCGAAAATTGATTTTGCTGAAATATGGTATGCACTGCGAGAGATGCGTGAATATTTCCTGAGTATAAATAAGAAGGTGCGATTATAGCTACGACCAAAGTAGCCGTGAGGGGGACTGAATTATAAAAGCGAACACTACAGATGAAAGCTATTATACAATGTGAAAATTTGTCAACATAAGCAATAAAAACTGTTAGCACCGTTGCATCTACGTTCAGGTAATATCTCAGTTTCCGTTAATTTTTTTGTTTATTTTTTAATTAAAGCTACAGTATGCTACTGTGTTTTCATAAAAGAAAAATTCTATTATCTGAGAATTACTTGAGCTCGCTGTTGGTTCAAAAAACGCTTGTGCGTATTTTATAGTTTTCTTTCATAATTTATATACTCAGTCTCATATGATATGATATACTCATTAAAAGTAACTCATATAAAAATAATAATTTTTCGATTGCTTTTAGGTGTCTAAGAGCAAAGCGTTCTTTGAGCCAAAGGAAATAATCTATTAGTATATTATACAAATTGCACCTTCACTGAATGTGTTGTGTAAATTGTGCAGCTATTTTAAAATTATTATCACTAATCATATAAATATGGTAAATAACTGCGGATACTTACACTTCTGACATCACGGTACGGTAAGGCTTCATTCTCATCATTTTGTCCTTGGCTGAAAAATACGACATGTATGAATGCATAAAGGAATTTGAGAAAATAAACAAACAATATGTAGTGGTTATGTGTTGTCTTATGTAATATGAGTGTGTAATTAGGGCTCTTGAGTATAATTTATTGAGGATTAACCATTTATGGCTGTATAATTGACAAGGTAATCGTTTATATCTCACGATTATCTACAAGGCGATGTTTATAGCATTTTCCTCACCCATGCGTCCGTGGGAGTTAAAATATGATGCTGCTAAAAGATGTACGGGCACGAAGAGCGGTGTTGAGTCGATTATGTCAAATGTGTATAGACGCAATTCCACTGTTACGTATATAAAACCATACACATTAGCCGCGTGGGTCCATTTATCGGGGTTACATTTACTCCTTCTAAGCCATGCATCTGTATGCAGCTAGTGCGCAGATTAGGGTTGTTGAGGAAGTGATTATGAGGAAGAGGAGGAGGAAGAGGAATTGTCACCCGCAAATTTAGAGGATGCGGATGAGGAATAGGATATTTTTTGAGGAAGAGGATG
>DWGJ01004762.1:0-11202 GCA_018246895.1 Aspitha aspitha aspitha
GTAAGCTTTGTTCCATGGTTTAAAAAAATAAATGTCCAAAAATGGTAAAATTTCGTCCTTTTCTTATTAATATTATCGTAATCTGTGATTAGAATATCTAGAAGTTTACCGCTGTCCATAGTTTATACATTAGTCCATAGTTTATATTAATACAGTTCATTACAATCTAATATGCAGATATAAAATGATTGATGTTTGGAAACTGGCGAAGCATCGCGGCGGAATTATCTGTAGACCTCATCCAAGCGATGAACCATGAACAACAGTGGGACTTTGACGGGTTATAGCAAAGCATATCATAAGACAAAATTCCAAGACATCGTCGCCAGCCGGGAGTGATTTAAAGCATGCATAAATCATACATGTCGTGCATAAACTAGATTGAATTTCGGAATATTTTGCAGGAAACCTACTCGGACGATATAATAAATATGGTTTCGCGAAATACAACAGAAAATGTACTCATTCCTTATTCATATTAAGATATGCTAGATGTTTAAAAATGTTTATTTTATTACAATGTCATTGAGTTATTTATGCACTAGGCGTAGGTAGGTAAGTGGACTGTAGATTTGACTTTACTGGGACACAATCTCTACTGAGGCCGATAAAGTACAAAGAAAACCACCAACTACATTATATATTCAACAAATTATTATTGTTATGACTCTTTATTACAAGAAAACACAACATGATTTAAAACATTTGAAATAGTACAACAAGGGTCTTATCCTTAATGAGCGATGTCTTCTAGACAACCTTTAGGAGGAAGACATAGATAATTTCATTACATACATGTAAAGAGTTAATTACAATTCTATGGAAAGGACGACAAATAGAGGTAAAATTGAGAGAAAATGATAAAAGCTCCACAAACATTATATTTTATTTGAAAGGAAATCTCTTAAAATATGCATATTATGACGTTTATTACTTTTCACAAAACTCAATTCCGCATTTCGGTGCATTAATGCTTTTAAATTTGCAAACGTGTTTTGTACTGAACGAGAATTATTCTTGGACCGAGAAAATAAAGGGTAAAGCTGTAATAAGAATGACATTGCCGTAAACTAACCGTTTGCGTTTAAAAACTATGGATTAGAAGTGTATAAACCGCCTAATTAACTGAAACCGTAACAAAATGCTTGATAATAAAATATTGTTTTCACATGAAAACAATCTTTATCTTAATAATGCATATATGTATAACATGTACTTAAGAGTGCATACATGTATAATAGAGCTTCGTTGCAAAGTCTATTCTGGATTATATTGAAATTTGCATTATATTTGTGAGTACATTTTTATACTGTGTCTATATCCCTCCGAGTGCGAGTATGAAAGAATGATACAAAATGCTATTTAAAGAAGTTCAAATTTCCAAATAGGTAATTCTTATATATATGTATTTAATTATTATTTAAAACGATATTTAAAAAAAAAATGCTAAGTAACTGTCAACGCTCACTTCACTCATTAAGGTAAACAGATTGATATCTCTATTAGCATCAGATTTTGTTTCGTTGCCATAAAAACATACAAAATGCATTAGTAAATCGGGGACTGCAAGTTTGGAGTGTATTAATTTATTACTTCCCGAAAGTCGTCTCTCCATTACGCTCCATTAGCGGCGCTTTTAAATTCGTAAACGTATTCCATAATGTGCTGAGAGACACATTTACGAATGTTGAAAAAATTCTCCAGTTGCCATGATGGCCGTTTATACATTTTAATTTAAAAATGTGTGTTTCAAACTCGCGTTTAATAAAAATACACGTGACGAGCAGCAGCAGAGTGGAAACTTTAGGTTGTTGGATTTTTTTTTATTAAATTTACGTTAATGAGTAGACAACGTGACATACATATATATTTTGTTTTCGATTTGATGTACTGCTGAACTTATTCGACTTGACAAAAACATAAGAAAATATGTATACCTATGTGACTGAAACCTTCGCTGGTTAAAAAGGCACTCTAAGAAGAACATCAGGAGTTATACCGTTTATACATATGTACATCTTCCAGACCCACAACTTAAGTACTTAGTCTGCGGTGTGTCGGTTGGCACTACGACGGATTGACAATATTTATGTAGTTCAACATGCGATGTTTCTCATATTTATTGAAATAAGATATTTTCTTATTTTAAACGGTATTTTGTATACATCGATATGAGGTTGCCGCGCCTAGTAGTTGAAATCCGTTGATTATGTCTTGAACAGATTTAATTTTTGTTACTTTTTATTAGTAGGTAATATCAATATCTATATAAAATACCACCTATATAGACGTATTGTCCGAGAACCGTGACTAAGACATTATGCTAAGCGCCGTGTAAATTATTTATCAATAAAAAAGAAGGCGCATTGCAAAACGGCGCAAATTGATCATGAGGTGAGTAAGAGGTTCGTCACGTGCACGCATTTAATAATATACATATATATAATTTGGGCTCTTAAAGGAATTGAGTAATTAAAAGTATACGTAAGTTACTGTTTTAAGGATGTTTTTAACTATACACTGTATAAAAATATATAATAGGATTATAATTTTACGGACTGAAAGAATAAAGTAAACAATACTGTAACTAAGTGGGCCCCATTAATTGAAGTAGAAAATTGAGGTAAAACTATAAGGTACGAGTACTTCACCGTAGTACCTACTTTATCACTGTAACCTATCAGAGGATAGTATTTAAGATATATGAAGGTACGACAAGGTAGCGACTGAATGGTTACTTGCTATAAGCAATGATTCATTCCAATACCTACCTACCTGCCCATATCGGTAAGTATCGCTAATTCAGAGTTAATTCGCGAATATCAAGAGATTAGGTATACTTACTTTACATTAATCTTCACATCATGTTGCTAAAACGACTTTTTTCGGTTTAAATCAACTGTCAACGATATTGTGGATGAAACTTTGTATAGCAATGTAGAGACTATACAAGTTTCTACTCACATGATGTCGCGAATAAATTCAAGTATAATTATAATAAACAAAGTCCACAGAAATGGTTCTTGTCAGTACACACCTTTTGTCCTAGCCGCCTCTGTTTTAACACGTTCCACTAATATTTGACTTTCCGGTAAGGCAAAGTTAATATTCGCATTACTGTAAGTTGCGCATTATTGTAAGAGATTCCGTGCGACGTTGTGCTTTGTTTATTATAAGTTGAATTATTTATGGAGCCTTCAAATTAACGGGCTACAGGATGTAATGGATATCTATTTGATTTCAGGAATAAAAAATACAGAATGAGTGCTTTGTTTAAATATCTTTTAATGAACCTGTGTGTAAATGAAGAAGATAAGATGAAGAATAAAGAAGATAAGAGTAGGTAATTGTTATTATCCTTATTAATTGCCATTATTATTAAATCTGCGCAGCTAATTCATACGTAGCGACAAAACCTGACTACTTAACATACTATTGAGGGTTTAAAAACGCTTAGAAAACACATTCAATATAATGTAAATGCATGCTCTTCAGTAACACAACATATGCGTTTAACTGACATCCCACTTAACGACTTTAAAATTGTCACGTGCATATTATTTTACGTATTATAAAAATTAAACATTCTTAAAGATGGCCTGGAAAATATGGCCTGGCCTGGCCGAAATGCACAAAATAAATTATTCATTTAAGTATTTCCTTGAACTAGAAAGAGTAATCAGGGGAAAAGATTAATTCTCATAAGATCCGGTGATAAATAAAAATATAACACAAAATCTGGAAAATAGTATTTAGATTTAATTACTAGATAACTCTACAATTTTCCTGTGTAAACCTAATTGTTGCGTGTGCACCCTTTCATTTGTTTAGTTATTATCGAGTTAATGCCGAACATTTTGACTAAAATCAAATAACACCCTGAAACTAACTTCATTAACTTCAAATAGTGATGTATTGCAATAAAGGTATCTGAAATACCAGTCGTCATATTAAACTTAATTGTAATTGTAATAAAAATTAAACTCAGGTGTAAATAATTACGTTTAATACAAATTTATTTTAATATATTTTGCTCTACGTATACAGTGAAAACTCTACTAAAGCATCATAAATAAAATATATCTACGGACCTATATACAAACCTGTATCTAATACTTGTTCACGAAAAAAGATATTATTATTGTTTGAAAACGCAGTAACTTTCAAAAGATATCACGGTGCGCTAGAAGACCCCGTTATGTGGAATTTTTACCCATTAAAGGCCTCTCAGCGTTTTCGGAGGACTCTGAGATTTTCAACAGATTGCATTGGTCTAGTCCTAACGCTTTCCTATGTCCGCTTGCCTTGGATAACGACATGTTATCCCATACCGTCGTCCTACCCGGGGCCGCTGGCCGGGCGGTTAGAACTGGGGGGTAAAAAGACGGGGACCTCTTTTTAATCGTCTCTTACAGCTGACAAGAGATATGGTACCTATATTCTGGTGCAGAGTTATAAAAATATCATCTATAAAAAACAAAGTTTTTTTAAGTTCAATACCATAAAAAATTCCCTAGTATTATTAACAGTTTTAGATTGTGAAATACGAATACGAATCAGTACCTACATCCCTATTTCTTAATTTATCACCTTTACCGCGACCCCGTTAATCGGAATTCAACAAGATGTTATCATTTAATTAAACACATTCGCTTTTTAACGCACGAAATATTAAATGTGTACCGAGTGAAATTTGTGTGATATATGTACATTTCTAGGTTCTCGTTTAAAACTTTGCAATGCATAATACCTAGATTAGGACAAGTACAGATAGGTCTACAGTTTGCTGAGATTCATAACAATAACTATACACTTGAACGTTATGTCTAGTTTATCAGATCTACTAATTAGTATTTCAACTTTGTAAAAATTAACTACGATTTAAGGGATTCTTACGTGAAATGCTCGTACTAATAATAAATAAATAGCTCGTAATAATTAATTAATTAATAAATTTATAATGACAACAGTTACAAAGTGAAGGAATATTTGAACTGCCTTCCCATGTAAAGCTTTGCCGCTGTTTACACAATTTATAACCTTATATGAAGTATTAATTTATGTAAGTGGGTTTTTAAATTAAATATCTCATTCTAGAGTCCGGCGTAAGCTTCAAAAATAGAATTTGTAATTAAAGTGGTGCGCTCTGGTAGACCGCGGTAAAGCGTTTAAGTCGCTTTTTCATCTCTCCCCCAATTCCTGACAGAAACAGCGAGAGCTTCCACGGTGTTACAAAATATGCTCAAAATATGATACTTTAAGTGACTGGCGCAGATAGGTAAATTTGCTTAAATTATAAAGCGAAATTTCAGAATTTAAACATTCATTTTCGTGGTGAAATTCGTTTAGCAACTCATGCTTACTATAAATTTGAATTTGAATATTCTGTCCAACATTACCATATAATATTTGGACGTAATTTAGCTAGGTACCTATTTGGCCATGATTAAATAACGATTTGTTCAAATTTATTTATGAAAAATGAAACAAAATATTTGCCTTTTAATTGAGATTTTTCTTGAGACGGCCTTGAAATACTGAAGAATATTGAATATTAGTTACTGGGAATTTGTTTTTTCCAAAATACATTATACTACGAGTACATAGTGGTGCCTGCAGCTTCGCCCGCTTGGAAATCAATATTTTCCCGTTTTTACAACATTTGTCATTGTTGCTCCACTCCTATTGGTCATACTATTGATAGAGTAGGGTTGCTGAGGATTCCTTTTCCGCTTCCTTATAATGCGGAAGTTCCGCAATAATTTGAGTTCCTCAACCGCTACCGCATCCTCATAAAGAAAAAAAAATCCTCAACCGCTATCGCTTCCTCAAAATATAAGAGGAATTTATGAGGAATAATTAATTTTGGTTATTAGTATTCAATTCTTTTTCAATTTTAATTAATAATATTCGACTTAAGTAATTGATAAAGAAATTAATAGGGCTACATTCTTATTTTCATATCAATTCGTAAATAAAATTGTATCATTCACTCATGTTTTATTTGTATATGTTATGATGTATGTTACTGAAGTCATCCTTAGCTGCTGGACTGATTTTGATGATTCTTTATTGTGTGTGTTTTGAGAATGGTTTAAATTCATAGTTTGGTCCGCTGAAAAATGCCCTTTTAATTAATTTCTGTGTATGTATGTACCTAGTTATGTACAGACAGGACAACAGCTTTTGGGTTGGGTCTGCTAGTATTTATAATTTCCTATCATCCCCTTCCTCTTCTGCTTCCTCATCCGCTTCCTTTTCCTCAAAAAATATCATATTCCTCATCCGCATCCTCTTAATTTGCGCGTGACAATTCCTCTTCCTCCTCCTCTTCCTCATAATCACTTCCTCAACAACCCTACTGTAGAGTAGTGTAGATTAGTCGTAATATCACTCAGCCGGGAGAAACTCTTATTATATATACTCGTATACCCTATATTAAATTAGTTTCAAGACGAATCCGATACTTATGTATTATATGTATATGTATATTATGAATTATTATATATGGTAGGGTTACACTTAAATTAGGTGTCAGAATTTAATACCCGGATATCTAACGTGTTATCTAATTTATAAGGAAGAATTTATTAGGGTGTGGATAGTAAACCGTCACGCGATGTGCCTGTGCCGATATTTGACCATATTCGCAATGTAAGTACATATATACTGTGTGAATTCAAATAACATTCGACCGAATAATTGGTGACTAAAAATTGTGAATAATTTACAATAAATGATATATCACGTCAAGTTGCTAATTTATTTTCAGTTATACTCGTATTAAGCAGATGAATATTAAGAGGTTGAATATTACAATGGATAATTTTTTACAGAAGCCTTTTTTAATTTTTTTTCCCCAATAGGACTAAAAAACCGTTATGTATAAGCATTTACAATGTACAAAAGTCATAGAAGAATTTATAAGGCTAGTGGGGATACAATACGCATAGTATTGCGCATATAATAACATGTCGCCCGGTCACTGTAAAGGAAAAATATGCTAACTTGTATTTTTGCCCGCGTGGTAGACCTTAAATAGGCCGTAAGCCGATTCATTGTGAGAAGAAATCGGTTTTCAGCAGTGGGACTGTAAAGGGTTGAAAATAAAAATTACACATGTCCCCGGTACCTAACTTTTACCGCATTTCTATACTTTGATTATATTCGTAATTTTTCCTAACGCAATGAATCTAATTTCAATATGCGGAATAAACGCAAGAACATAAGGCTTTAAACTGTAATAAGTAATTGTTAAAAAAACTTTTTTAAAAACAAGCTTTTATTTAAATGCCCTACAAAGAAGAAAGTTTTCGTATTCTCCTCTACAAGCCCTTTCGTTTGATATACATAGTATGGTAATGCAGAAAAAATAACAAGTCCGCTATCTTGCATGAACCGCCATATTAGAATTAGAACGACGTCACATAGCTAAGCATGCATTGTCATCTAGAATAAGTGTGTATACCAAAATTTAGCTCAATCGGTTGAAGATAACGTGTCTAAAATTCAGTCGCAAGATTCCAGCCCGGACAAACATACATACATACCAAGTTAATAAAAACCTTGTAAAAATATATACTCTACTTGCCTTGTGAAATAAATGAATCGTGTTCATTAACAACTCCAGATAGTTTTCACCCACCCACGGCCGCGAAAAGGAAAAATTATTAATTGACGCGAATTTAAACCTGCACCAGAGTCGGCAGCTCAGTCCAAATGAAATGTTGATTTTCCGCCGTACGCTTTCCGTCCCACTGACGTCAGATGAAACAAAATACACGTTCATTAGCGCACTCCGGGAAATCATATTACAGCTACACTTGATTATGGAATCACCGAGCACCCGCGCGCGAGAACAGGTACTTTCAGGTTAGATAACTGTTTCAAACATTCATGGGGTTTGGTGTCCTTAGGTTGCTATACGAGACACGGACAGATTGTCACGTTATCGCGTCGTTTAAGTTAAATTTCGAACAGTTAACTACGAGTACATTATTTTGATGATGTGAGTACATGGTCGAACGAACATAAAACGTTAGATTTACCATATGAACTCTGTTTAAATTTCAAAATTAAGGATGATTGCAAAATATTTCACACCTTTACGACTTCTAATTGGTAAATCCTAGGTTTGTCTGGAAAACCTTTGCTTGGAATTTGGATTTAACTTACTTCAAACTTTCATAGTAACATAGGTATTAATTATTGAACATAAAAAACACGCTTTTATTGTGGAAGCTACAAAAGATGTATTTCAAGTTGTTATCAAAAAAGTATTGATGAATATAATACTTCGTGTTTCATGCTGAGCATGATTATACACCTAAAAAAATCCGATCTAAACTAAGCTGCACCACTCTACCCCAGTATCTATTGAGGAGTATAAGCCCTAAAACCGCCATTCATAAAGTTCATGGCAAGACTACAGACCGTTACATACCCATAGAAGCCATCATGAAAATTTGCTACAAATGCTTCAATCCTGCTTCAATCCTTGTGACGACGGTGACTACTATTATACATTGTTTCGAGGACCTTTTAATGATATAAAAATATTATTACACGTGTAATTTTTGTGTTGTTGTATATGTGCATAGATACATAATATGTATACCTATCCATCGATGACAAATCTATTGTAGACAGGAGTTTATTAACTTTTATAGAACATCCCTAAATACGTATATTTAGTTAGTGATGAGACATTAACGCCGGGGCTAGGAACATGAAACAGAATCCACGATGCGTTGACTTAATCCCGGGTAATGGTACGCAATAAAGTGTAAGAGGCGCAGAGTAACATCAGACGTGCGCGCGTGACCTCTTATCTTAGCCTCTACATGATTTATGTAAACATGAATTTTTATTTCACCCACTGGTATTAGGTGGAAATTTCTTTAAAATTTTAGTTGACAACTAAAACTTAAAGGTATTATAAACAAATATATCAGAAAAATGATAAGATATCAGAACAATAAATTTAACAGTTAACAGTTGAGATTGGTTTTTAAATAGTTGATTTATTGAAAATCGCGTGAATGTTACATAAAACCATAAACTGGTAAAGCTGTATCTCTTATATATATAAAAATCCCGTGTCACGATGTTCGTTTGCGACAATCTCCGAAACCACTGAATCGATTTCAATAAAATTTTGTACATATCTATTATTTGATCCAACTTAAAAGATAGGATAGTTTTTATAAAATAAATGTTTACATAAAATAAATTTCTTAACGCACGATATTTGACATAGGTATATATGATTTGACATGTATAACCATGGCAACGTGTGGCCAGCTCCACTAGTAGTGATATAATTAAAAATGATGCTACTCGTAATTGACTAATATTCCGTTTTTGGTAACGAACAATACTTGATAGGCATTTAAAAAGGGGTACCTTTCAAGGTCGCTAAAACATATCTATCCAAGAAATTTTTATATACGTACATGTATGTGACGTCACTAGCCGTCTTCCACGCAATCCACGGACCGACACCAATGTTTTATCGACATCGATAAACGGAAGTAAGCCGTTCGAAGCGTGATCTTATCGCCGGTTTTTATTCTCGTGATATCCAACGATAAGCTGAAATGTCCTTTTTCATAGAAGCCCGGTAATGGCCCAGAAGGCACGCCACCCAGTAGGTACTCATCATTTATGCATGCTGATTGTCACTTCACCCTTGCTGGACATGTTTCAACATATTATTTTTAATATTCACCAAATATTGATGGATTAGTCGCGTAATTTAGTTAAACTTCGTCAATCGTCTCTGATGTTTTAGAGATATGTTTGTTTTTTTGACATAGGTAATCTTTTTATCATTTCTTACACAAACGTTATTAATAAATAGATTTAAAGTAATAGAATCTTTTTCAAGTAATTTTAATTTAGGTATGTTACCACTTGTTATAGGCTGCATTATTTTACGTTAAATATTTTAATGAGTCTTTATTATGTACCTATGTATATTTTGAAGGTTGGCTATTATTAAAAAACAAACATATTTTTTGTAACATATTCTCGATCTGTATTACCGTTAAGGAATTTTGATAATCATTTCGGTATTCTACTCCCAATCGAGTTAGGGTTTGGGCATTTGGATTTAGCGGTAATTTTATGACTTGTCGTTAGTTTGACGGCAACCATAACTAGCCGGTATCTACAACGCTGTTTATGTCAAACTTTTAAATAGTCTTTTTAGTTTTTCTCGAATACTGTTTGCATTATTTCTTTGTACAATAAACCGATGGTCTATAGAAAATATAGTCATTAAATTAATCGTTGGCACGCGACGCGTAGGTACGACGTACACCTCACATGCATATATCTTGTCATCTGCAATGTCGACGCCATTTTGATTCCGTCAGGCTAGACACGAACAGTTATTAGCTTTTTTCCACTGTCGGTAAAATGACGCTTACATTGGTGTACCTATGCTTTTCTTGATTGCAGGTAACAACGTCAAGTTAAGGTCATTTCTACATTGTGTTTAATCGCGGTACACCTCTTATATGTATTAGCAGAATAACAAAATAATTTCATTTCGCGTTGGTTTACATATATTTTGTGGTGAGTTTACAAATAAGCTTAACTTTAAAAGTTTAAATTTTATGTAGGTAATATTCGGGTAACAGCTTTTTCCGCCAACTTCTAAATATGTAAAAGTTAATTATAATTACGTATCTGAACATTAAAATCACATCACCTATATCCGATCGAACTTCATAGCGTCCATAGAAACTTATTATACCTATGTCATGTACAGTCAAGCTTAGTCGGTTCTTAAACTAGTAACCACTGACTTTATTAACATACGAGTACATGCATACAGTCAACTGTATTTCATACAGAATAGGCAAAAACTACGAATTTCCTTGGACCACGATCCCAATTCCCAACAAACTTCTTTCGCATATTCTACTTTTATCACAGTCGTTTCTTGACCTTGCACGTCTCAGATTTAATGAAATAAGTAGTGCTGTTTAATTTCGTTATTTTTAAATGATATATAAATTGCTGCTTTTCATGAATACTCGCACAAATGAAAATACCAGTTTAGAACACGAATAAATTCACAATATATTACATACTCAGTAAGACAGATTGATAACGACAAAACCGGCATAACGGCGCGCAAAAATGTCGTTTTGTGATTGGTTATTTTCTACAATATTGTTTTATTTTGTTTAA
>DWGJ01004763.1:0-11202 GCA_018246895.1 Aspitha aspitha aspitha
ACAGAACAAACAAATGTGCTCATCACACAAATGTTTGTCCTGGGTGGGAATCGAACCCACGATCTCCGGTTTTGCAGACAGGGTTTCTTAAGTCGACCACGAGGCCAGTCAAAATTGATTTAATTTTGATTGATTTGATTTTAACACCTTACAATTTGACCCACAGATTAATTATGATTTCATTAAAGTTATTATATTCGTTATCTCTATTGTTAACAGGTTGGCCAGGAAAATTTCTTTTAATATCAGCTGGTCTGTCGTGTCTTCTACTACTCTTTCACATAGCATGGTACGGGTTTATATTCGCAGCGGATTCATACCAATTTGTGAAATTCCGCTATTCTATTCCGGGTACAATTAGCCATAATATTGGACTATCCTGGTATAAGGATAAAACAAACTGGCGCAACGTTGTAACAAACTTGATCCCGCAAGTAAGTACATTGTAGCGATCTAGTATAATTTTTGTAGTGCGTCAGTACTCTAGGGCTAGATATGTAATGATGGACATATGTGGTGGTTATGGGTGTATCATGTGTATCATTATTTCGAGTTTTTCGTAAGTTTCAAGTTAACCTTTACTTAAGTATCGTTCAATTAACCCTTTTCTTCAGTATGCATCTAAAAGTAACCAAATGTTAGGACTCATTTGTGCAATTGTAAAAGATTCTTTACTGTGTCCGAGTCTTTGTTACTGAAATAAAATGCCATGCAATTAAACGGCTATTTCAAACAGATAGTTGCTATTTTACATTTGTCATGAAGTATGAAGAACTGTAGTGAAGACACAAGAGCATGCAAACGATGGAATGCACCACTACCAAGGCTCCACACGCTTTGAATTGAAATGGGATAAACCTGGTGGAATATCTCTGGTGGAAACGCACCCTAAAGATAGTATAATAAATTAGTCCATTTATCAGTTATTGAATAACGTATTTTTTCAATTTAAGGTAATTGCGGCGAGCACATCGTGTTTTGTTTACTACTTAGTGAGAAAAATTTGTTTAAATGCTCAGGAAGAGACGAATTCTTGTAACAGTTATATACAGAATTTACGTTTGCAAGCAGGTAATTTTTTATTATAACCAATGCAAAACACCTATGCAGATCTTCCGACGATAAGAGCTCAATGCATGCCGTGCATATTTGTGTCAAATCAAACGACAGAGATGAAATTCTACGTTATAGTACTGTCCAAGAATGTCTTATGGGTAACGTGTCTTAGAATTAATTACAGCTGCAGCGTTGGTGCTTTTGTAATCTAAAGATATTCAGTTTTTAACCTTATTGGAAGTCTATTGTAAATTATGTCTACATACTCAATAAGTTTTTTACCGCAAAATGCTTACTGCAATCCTTTTGCTATTGTTATTTTTAGGGAAGTGCTTGGTTGTACTGCTGATAATGATCTCCGGGATTATGGTGCCCAGTGTCATATCTGGCGTTTATTACCTGACGTTTTTGGGTATTGCTCTGATGTGGGCATGGGGAAAGTCGCTCAATCGCCGGTTCGCCTACGTCTGTCGCTTCATAATGGGCGTTATGGCGATTCATATCGCCACACTCCTGTGCTACCAGAGCCCCGATATCAAGTACAATTATTCCGCTCTGAAAAAATATTTCAGGTTTGTAATTTTTTTGTGTTATAGAGTTACTCGTAATTCGTATTCTCGTATACAACACGAATGCGCTGCCAAAGTTATTATTGCAGTCCATAGACAATTATGTCAATTTCAAATAGGAATGAAATCGTACCGGAAGACCCGCGTAAATGTGTTGCTTATTCTGAACACAAAATTAGAAACTATTTTTACGTCAAATTCTAATTCAAAACCTTACATCGTCGTAGGATACGAAACAATAAATGAGGGACAAGCAGTACTCTTACAAATTGTTTATTACTACAAATTGTTCTTCAGCTACAGACTTAATGCCTCAGTATTACTTCCTTGATTTGTGTACATACATAGGTTCCAACCATTCCGATTTTATAACATAAGTTTTCCGCCTACCGCCCTACCTATGTTTCCTCCTTATAAATGTCACTGACGTAACGTCTATTTATCTGATTATTATATATTTCGTTGGTTTTTGCTCACGCTGATGCTTATGAGTCTTTTTGAAGAAACGTGTAAGATATTATGCACTAATTATCGAATAACGACAATTATTGACTTTGAAATTTATGGACGTTGAAGGTTCAAATCGAAATTTTGGGTTTCAGGTACTTTGGACTAGTGGAGTTGTGTAGTATTTCTGAAGAACAACTTAATAATACCGAGAATATTACTATTGACAGTTGGGAGTACAATGCTCTGCAGACGTACAATTGGTTCACTATTGGCAGTGTATCCATTATTCTGGTCACTTATTATTTACTAGCGTTAATATCGGGGGAAATAATTAATAAGGTTAGTATAAATTCGCTTTGGGAGTGGAAAAATTATTAGTTTTTAGTAATTAGGTACCTATGTAAATAAGTATACGCGCTTGAGAGAACACATATATTTGGAAATCGCAGAGAGACATTTCAATTTTATTTAGTTGCCGCGGTTTTACCCTTTTAAAATTCTTCTTTTGGATATGTTATAAATAAACTTTTTATTTCCAATCATTTCAATTAAAACTCATGTGACATGTATGCACCAGGATTTGAATTTAAACCCTGGAGAGGGAGAATGAGTTCAAACCACTAGGGTATCAGACTTTTATTAAAAATGTATATTGTTTCGTGTATGTTTAGATCAAGCCAACGCTACAAAGGGAATACGTGTCACCGAATAAATGGTCTATACTGAGCGCGACGTTACAGGGAATTGAGAGGTTTTCCCGTCGTTTACAAAGCAATCGATCTATAGGTATATATGGATTTTTATTACTTTTCAACTTTTATTTAGTTGTGTTTTCTTCTTCTTTACGGTTATCTTTGATTCAAAAGTGCAAATCAAAACTTGTTGGCTGTTGACAATTTTTTTATTATTTTAGGACCAGTGAAACAGTCTGAACCGAAGCAAGAGTATCTCGAAGCTACCTTGGAAGTTTTCAACAACGTTGTCAGGTAAATTCTTATATTCAATACACCTGTTCCTTCAATAAAGTTTTCTAACAACAACAAATTGGCGTTCCATAATATTCGTTTCTTATAGCTACCGTAGCTGTCCGATGGTTTTGATAAAAAGTTAAGAATAGGAAAATATACCTCAACTAAGGTTAAAACTGACATACAAAAATTTTATAAGATGGATTCTTTGTGATTGTAAGCTTATATATTTCTTATGGTTTTTAATTTTTGATTTCTCTCCATACAGATCAACGTATGTAGCCTTGATAGTGATGCTTTGGTGGAGTATAGTATATCATTCGTGGGTTGGGTTCGTTCTGTTGGTGTGGGCCAACATCGTCTGGCTGTGTCGAGACCACAGGGCCTTCATGTCGAAGACAAGTCCGTTCCTGGTTTGCTATTCTATGTTAGTTCTGCTTGCCCAGTACATTTATTTCATCGATCTTACTGAAGAGGCAATGCCAACAGCTTTTTATGCAGTAAGTTCATATTTATATACTTACTCAGACCTCGAATTTGTTTTAGATGAAATAGATTGCCCAATTCGTAGACTGTCATACTGAGATTTCACTAGTAGGCTCCAATAGACAAATATGAATATGCCGAATATACTATTCTCTTCCTTCAGGTTTAAATATTGCCTATTAACAGTCTAATAGCATTGAAACGGTGCAATATTTATTAAGTGATTACTTGTGGTATAGTCGATATATCCAAGCATTAAAATAATATTGCCATATTCACATAAATAACATTTCTTTTTTACAATATATTTGTATTACTATCATAGTGATTAAAACATATGATACGGTATTTAGATGTAAAAGACTCGTGTGTTTTGTTTTAGGCAGTTCACTCACTCTACACGGCAATAATACAGAAGGAGTACTCGGTTGGGCCTCTTCTTATGCAATCTCTGTTCACGTGTTTCTTCTGTATGGCTCAAAGACAGTGTCGGAAGCCGGGAGCAAGTGACGAGGCGATGTCTAAACAAAAGATGGGTTAGAAATTCGCAATTGTTACATATTGTAAATGTGAAAATCATTTGGTCTCTGAAAACCATATTTTTTGGATTATCTCTTTTCTCATCTTTGTTGTTACTACTTTCCCGTTTTATTATTAAGACAATCGTCAAAATCCAAAGTAATAAAGTTGTATAATTGGAATAATTCGTGAGCAATATTTGCGTGTAGCTGATGGAACTGAGTTACCAAAAGAACTAAAATATCCCAATAATGTATTTTTAGCATACACATGTCAAATTTAAAATGTTCAATGTTGCGTATAAATGGTCCAACAAATCAAATTTTTCAAAACAAGTCACCCAAATTGAAAATTAAAGGATCGCCTCATCCCAAATTTATCAATCGTTGTAACAGAAACGTTGTACCTCAGGATTATTTTAAATGCGTGGGTCTTTACAATCTTTCTAGCAATCCTTCGAATGTAAACACTGCTGTCACAGATATTATTTATATTAAAAATGTCATTGCAGGTTATAAGTCAGCGATTCTTCGCTCAGCGTTAACGAAGCTACATACACTATGTGTCCGTACATGGATCTATGTGGTGACGGGCACGATATTTATCATTCCATTTATCGACAACCCCATCACGATCTTTAGCGTTATATACTTGAGCCTTTTCCTCATATTCGTATTGATGTACCAGGTTTGTAGAATTATAAAAATTTTGGCTACCCAATTAAATGCTGCTGTTGTCTGAGTATTCACGAAAACTTTATACGTATTCATTGCGCCCACGTATTCATACAAAGAGGCATAGAAACGATGGCGATGACGATTTTTGCCATGCAGTGTCAAAACAAGAAGCGTTTCGAGGTCCTATCAATGAAATTGTTTCTTACTCTAATCTCATTTGGAATAAAAGTTTTGTTTAAGATTATAGATAGATTCTGTATAGACTGCGATGATTAAGATGAATCTAATTATTTGTTGTTTTATGACATTAAAATAATTAACCTCTTAAAACTGAGTATATTGATTTTCTTAGGTGAACAAAAACTGGTGGCAAAGACTAATGTACTTTTTTTGGATAACAGTAATCATATATTCCATGATAAATTTAATGATCATATACTTATACCAATTAATGGAACCAATTTTTGAAATCGATTGGTCAAGGTAAGTTTTGGTGGGTAATTGTTCATTTTTTAAACTGTGTTATCGTTAAAGAAATGTTATGAAAAGTTCCTGGCCCGATTTGTAATTGTATATAAAATGTTAGAAAATAATACTCGACTGTTAGCATTATGACCAAAAAATAATATTGACTGTTAAAAAATTTGGCTAATAATGAATATAAATTAGGCAAAGAAGGTTGTGACCTTAGATGCTTATTACAGCTTAGTAAAAACTGTAAACTTCATAGAGCCAGTATTTTACTAATCAAAGTACGTATCGTACTCAGCAGTAACTAGTGCTTGGGATCCTAGTCTCTCACTCCAGGATTCCAAGATCAAATCCAGGCATGTACGTCGAAGTTTTTTAATTTATTTGCGTTTTGTAAATAAATCAGTAAAATATGGCCTGAAACTTTTCTTATGAGAAAAATCCCAGGACTAAAAGAAAAAAAATCATGAGTCAATAAAAAGTTCGTATTACAAGAATGCAAAATGCAATAATAACTTAATTAAAATATTACAGCCTCCTCTTAGGTTTAAGAAAGTTCGATGTATTATCGGAATTATTTCGAAATCTGCTGATTCCTACGGTTTTGATCGTCGTCTCCAATTGGCAAGTGCACCATTACCACAAGGAATATCTGGAATGGTTAAAGCTCCCTGACAAGTAACTATTATGGATCTTTGTTAATTTATGAATTCATTTTTGTACACATTAATATTAGGTGACTCTCCTAATTACTAATAATTGAAAATTGGATTTAAAAGTTTCATTGATACTTGATCGTGAAGGCAGTAGATTTTTAAAATATAAAGCGAATAAAATGTTACAGAGACTCCAAAACCCAGAAAAACGTATTAATTGAGATCACAGCAGATTCTAGCGACGAGGTACCTATTATTTTTTATTTCGTTAAATAAAAAAAACATCTTGTGCACGTTTATTATCTATCATCTGTAATTAAAACAAAATGTGCTAACGAAAACTGCTTACACTATAGGAGCCTGCAAATTCTGGAGCAACAGAAGTTACTAATGATGAATTGGAGCCGGATAATAATATAAATGTTGATAAAACGGCGGATATTGAAGAACATGTAGAAATTAAAACTGACAACAATGTAATAAGCTCCATGTCGGATATTATATCCTCAATAAAACGGTACGTAAAGTTAAAATTTCGTATATAAAGAAATACTAGTACTTATAATAAGAGTGTTTAATTTTTAATGTTTTGGAATCAAGATAACGATGCGCTAGTTATCTTGCAATCTGTATTGTATGTAATCACTTATTATAAAAGACCATTTTCAAAGAATTCTGAACCTGCCTTTGAAGAAAGTTTTTTATAAAACTTGGATTGGGCTAGCATTTGTCCACAGTTTCGCCTGATAGAAAGCGATGATGTGGACTATAATGTAGGTGCGTGCTTAGTGCATGTTGTTTAATTTCTCTAGATCTTGCCTTAGGATGGCACAGAGAAGTGAGCTATGCAAAATATGTTTAAAAGGCTTTCTTTTTTCAAACAAAAGACAATTCGCCACACTTGTGTTATCAAATTTTCCATTTTCTTTTATCTTATATTACTTCTTTTTCCAAACACTATTGCTATTGCATATTACATTTAATTTTTCCAGGACATCTCAACGGGCTGTAAATACACAACATTCAATCGAACCGGAAAATGGCCCAGGTGATAAACCGGAAACTTCTTTGTGGCGAACGCAACTGCAAATATGGATAGACGCATTGTTTGTCATTCTGGAAATGCATCTTAGCAAGATAATATTTTACATAATTATGTACATTTGTCTTATTGAAGTAAGTATGCATCTGTGCAGTATTTAACGAGTAAAAACGGGTGATCTAATTGTAATATTTTACTATTACCTTTAAAATTTTCAGCTGTCCTTCATGAATCTGCCGATAATGATTGTAGTGTCATTAGCATTATGCCTGAATTCTGGAAAACAACGATATTGCATACTTTTCATCTCATTCTTCGTCAGTGTGTGTATAGTCGCAAAGATGAGCTATCAAATCGAATACCTGGAACAATCTTACATAAAATACATAGAAAAAACTAGAAAGGTAAGGGACGATTGAAATATATCATGTGGTATCACGCAATTTAACATAAATCAGTTGCTTAAAATTGACGAGAGTTTTTGTCTGGCTTTTTTCTTTCGTTGACTTGCACCAAGCTTGCACTTTGAACAATTTTTTTATGTAAAGGTATGTACAATATCGGTTACTAAACTGCGATTTTGGGTTAATTTAAATGTCTAGGTGAGTATATGATGGTATTTTAATCTAGTTAATTAGTGAATTCCTTTTTATGTATGTCTGAAATTTGTATGCCGTTTGAATGTACATATCTAATAATTCTGTGAAATCTTTGTACCCATACCTGCTTTAGTATATGTTTTGTCTTTATCTTTAACATCACTATGAATTGCATGACGCGATTATTTTATTGTAGTAAGCGTAATTTTGGTTTTCAGTTAATCGTGCTTAATACGGAAAGTAAAAACTACGAGTCCAGTGACGTTAAATTGTGGCTAAGATCTCTGGTGGAATCAAACCATACAGACGATGACCAGTATGATTATTCTTATTACGAGGATGATGATTATAGCGATGATTATTATACGGATTTGACTGAATCGATCACTGAAACGACTAAAGAGCATATTTCAGCTTTGAACGCCACGTGGTTCGGCTTCACAAAAGTATCGGGAAATATTGAATATCTACGTATGCTTCAGCACCAGTTAGGATTAGTCGCTATATTTACTTTTTATGCATTTGTTATCCATCGGCAAAAAGGACTGAAGTAAGTTCATAAACATTGTCATGATTAATAGAATTTGCTCCAATTAAAACTATCATCTTATCCTATTAATATGTATGTCAGTTTGTGTGTTGCGTTTTTACGTCTTTACTACTGAATAGTACAGTACATAGGGTCGTACATACGTACATAGAAACGTAGGGTCATTTAGCTAGTACATTCATTATAACGTTTAGAAATAGCGATTAGAACAAAAAAATAAATTGGTTTTTCAGGACACTTGTACAATTATATCCGACACTTAAAAGAGTCACATCGTTTGAGGTGATCCGTGGTGATGCTGATAAAAATGTATTACAGTGCCTAAAGTATTATATCACCCATGGATTTTACAAATTCGGTGTAGAGGTAAGTATAATTGTTTGTTTTAAATCTTTGCTATCAGCGAAACTTAGTTAATAATTTATTGATTGTAATTATTATGATATGATCACATATCTTTGATCGATTCCAGTATATTTTAATAGCAAATAGAAATATAGGTATGAAATGTAGATCATTCGTTAGATTAGTGTATAATAACTTGACTCTGTACACTTTTGTGGTGGTGTCAGAAGAATGCGAAACTGGGTCTTATCGTGATTCTAACAAATGGCGCAGATAACCCTAGCCTTGGTATACAAAACATCCCTTAAACTCAGCTAATACGGTTCTTTTAAACTACCCAAAATGTATTCTCTGTTACAGATGACTGTGGTCTGTATGGGTATTTCGATTGCATACAGGATGGATATAATGACTATCTATTATATAACATGGGTGATAATTCTAGTGTCTACTAACAGAAAGGCACAGGCACGACTATGGCCGATATTCACCATAAGTCTGGCTATTTTAATACCAATTCAGTATGTAATTGTTTTGCGTGTATTACCGACTCTATTGGAAGTTGATAAATGGATTGAAAAGGATGATATACTTGTAAGTTTAATTATTATTATAGTTAATTATATGTATAGTTGACTGGCCTCTTGGTCGAGTGGTTAGAGAACCTGACTGCAAAACCGGAGGTCGTGGCTCCGATTCCCACCCGAGACAAACATTTGTGTGATGAGCACATTTGTTTGTTCTGTGTCTGGGCATAATAAAAATATCTATATAAGTACTATATCGTATGTATATCAGCTGTCCGGTCACCGTAACACAGGCATTAATTTGCCTAATTTGGGATCAGACAGCCGTGTGTGGAATTGTCCCCAGTTATTATTATTATTATATTTCAATCGTCTAGTACTTTCTTATGACTATTATGTTGCCATCGTCTAGTATTTCCTTTTATTTCTTGTTACTATAATGTTGCCATTGTCTAGTACTTTCTTTCTTGTGACTATTATGATGCAATCATCTAGCACTTTCTTTCTTATGACTATTATGTTGCCATCGTCTAGTATTTTCTTTCATGTTACTATTGTGTTGCCATCTTCTAATCTACTTAGTTATTCTGTGCCCGGGGGCCATTTGGACAGTTCGACAAAAAATATCGGTGGAAAGTGAGTTCGAATGTACAACAAGCGTTGAGTCCCGGATTGTTAATGACACTTGGATTGTTCGGACGTTCCATTAGGTATACGGTTATGTCCTTAGGGGATTACTTCCTTGCTGAGAGTTTTTTTTTACGGAAAGCCGAGTTGGTGGAACATCAAGCGTATGGAATCCGACAATCTGGGTCTTGCCACTGTTTGAGCGGTATTCCTCTGACGGTCTTCCTCATTAAAACGATTTTGAAAATATAATTTTGAAATCGATATACGCGATTGTTATTCTTTGAATAATATAATTTAAGAATGACATGTCCTTACAATAAAAACGAATGAGAGTTATGTATGACAATGATTTGGAGTTTCGTACCAACAAAGTAGGGGATAAAAACAAGCTTACCAAATTAAGGATTACGAAAATGTTTTCCTTTATCTTACTAACGAGAGTTTCAACTTTTAAGTCATAAAACGCACGTAACAAGCGAGAGGTGTGTGCCCGGTTTCGAACCCGGTCTGGACGAATTTAATTTCAAACCAACACTGCGCACTTCTCATGTTGTCAACAACTGTGATGTATTCGAAACAAAAAGTTTCGAATCGGTCTGGCTCTTATATCTATCTATTTTTCGAGTATGTGTTCTATACTTTCGATTAAAAAATAAAACCGACGGGGAGTCAAGAGCCTCCGAAACCGGCGTGTGCATGAAGAGAGTGATGAATGTAGACGAATCACGGCAGGTTTGTAAGGACAGAGATATTTGCATCTCGCTGTTTTCTGCCTACCCCGATAGCGCAGGGCGTGGCGGTATGTATATAAAATAAAACCGGGTAATTGCTTTTCAAAACGATTGCGCGGGCAGCGGTAAAGAGCAAGTTCAATTCTTCGAAGCGATGTAATTTTGAATGGCGCGAAAAATGGCGGGAAAGCTATGAAACAGAGTAATTAACCTATAGATATTTCGCGATTCGTGCACTCTATCGCTGTCATTACAACCACCTATGGCCTCGTAATCGAGCGGTTAGAAACCCTGACTGCAAAATCGGAGGTCGTGGGTTCGATTCCCACCCAGGACAAACATTTGTGTGATGAGAACAAACAAATGTTGTTTGTTCTGTGTTAGAGCGTAATAAAAATATCTATATAAGTACTATATTGTATGTATATATGAATATTTATCAGCTGTCCGGTTACCATAACACAGGCATTAAATTGCCTAATTTGGGGTCAGACAGCCGTGTGTGTAATTGTCCGCACTTATTTATTATTATTATTTATTTACCTATATTTTCATAATTTAAAAAAAAGTGATGTAATTTTGTCGTGGACGCAAAACGTTGGAATCTGTTCGAATGTGTTCTTACGGAATGCACCTATTTCCTTCTCGTTCCGAGATTTCTCATTAGAGTCCGCTCCGTCGAGGCGAAAACAATTTGTGGCGGGACCGTTTCCGAACACGGTAACTCGAAACTGGAATACGAACGAAATGGTAATCAGAAAACTGGAGAAACTTACCTAAATTGTAACACTAAAAGGAATAAGAGATACAGACACTTTTTTGTTAGAATAGAGTAACAAATGAGCAGGCAGCAGTCACAAGTGGCCGCTGTAACCGACTTCTAACAGGACTGTAGGGAGTTGACTGTTACTGTGAGTTCAGGTAGT
>DWGJ01004764.1:0-11201 GCA_018246895.1 Aspitha aspitha aspitha
AGTTTGTTTGGTTGAACGCGCTAATCTCAGAAACTACTGATTCGAATTGAAACATTATTTTTGTATCGAATAGTCCAATTATTGAGGAAGGCTCTAGGCTATATAACATCACGCTATGACTAATAGGAGTGGAGCAGCGCAATGACATATGTTGCAAAAACGGCAAAATATTGATTTCCATGGGGGCGAAGCCGCTAGCACAGCTAGTGTTCAATATGTTGATATTATTTCATAGAAATTCTCATATTTTTCATGCTTAGCGTTAACGTATTATTTAAAATTCGAATGCAAAACGAAGGTACGAGTAGGTACTGCGTTGCGGTTCATTCGGAATAACAAAGCTTATACCGGTGGATATTTCGAACCGTGTATAGGTAGATAGGTATAGCAGGGGCGCATGAACGTACGTGAGTGGCGTGCCCGACGATTTTTCATCGCGAACCGCTCAGCGCGTAATCAAGTGGAAAATGCACGAGCATGGCATCGTCGATTCGCTCAGACCGCAACAATATCGAGTATTTAATAGTTCATACTCCGCTGGCAATTCGAATAGATCATCGATGAAAAATCACAGCGGTCACGTCAGGTCACTTTTAGACATTCTTTTGTCTTTTACATTAATTTAATGTCTCACAATATCAAATGGAGGAAAAGTTTCAGCGGCATTTTTGTACTAATAGTTCTTAAATTATTTGTAAGGATTGTGTAGCGCTGCTAACTTTGAACAAATGATTTGTCCGAATACCTATACTGCGTACCAGGACGAAATAATAAAAGTAAGTACATATCCGTGCGTGTGAATATGTCGAACATTTACAATTGTCGAGTTAGAAATGAATGAACATAGCATCAACAATTCACTTACTGGTGTACAATATTAAATATTCAGTGGCCGTCAATTTGATGGGACTATCGACATGAATATTGATAAAGTTAAAAGTGTATTGGTCTTTATTCATTTATGTATGTATATACAGCATTATTATTAAATATACAATCATATACGTAGTTTATATATAATATAAGTACTTACATAAGTATGTAACTTTATTGTAAAAGAATCTTTTTTGTAAAATATTGTAGCATCTTTTTTGTAAAAGAAGGGATTCGGAGACGGAGCATTTCGCTTCGAATCGGCCCCGTTTCAAACGGCAATCGTTTTTGAACTTTTTTCTTAAACTCGTTGCCTTAGATCTGTATATCTTTTTGTATACATTGCTGTAAAATGTACAAAATATATGTAATAATTATTAAGTATGAACTTACACATATACCTACATGTTAACATGTCTTGAAGAATGCCAAAATGAATCATGATTCGTCCGACAACAACGCGAAATTCAAATGATACAAATGAACGCGATCTTTGAATCGAAATCGTATCGTGAGAATCGTGGTGCAACCGGAAAATGAACCTGAAGGTTAGCAAATGTACGAATGAGACAAAAACTGCTGCTCAAGGCCCGCGGCCAGATGAATCGAAAACGTTTTAACTGAATACACATTGTATTTGTTAATTCAGGATACTTTGAAAACATTGTTTATACATACATATTTAATATGTTTAATGGTTTGACATAAAAATGAGTCTGCTGTTCTTACATCGGGGTTTCATTTGGAAGAAAACTATTTTAACGAACTGTAACATCGTATAACATATTTATGACGTATGAAGATTCAAATAAGAGAATACTATTAATTCGTCTGTATTTTATCCGCATATGACTGTATCTATGCTGAAACTTGTAATGACACCCAATGGTTCAGCACTGAACAACGTGCAGTAAACCATTAGATTACATTAATAGCTTCAGAAAAGCTCACAACACGTACGGATTCGAACCAGCAGCTCGACGTGAACGAAGATTTACAACCGCTAACACGGAACGAGGAAATCGTTAAGTGGATAGCGAACAAGTGCAGCGTTTTAAAGGTTTGATCGCCAACAAATCTTCGGCCTACACATCCATTAAGCGACCATGTAGGTAGCTACACCCGTTACAGGAGTTTCGATATAATGCTGCTGTGTTATACGTAACTTCAAATAGCTTCTTCTTCATTTCCGGCCCTCTATGACTCAGGCATATACATATACAGGCATAAAGTATTGGCATGTGCGTGTAAAAATTTGTTTTTATCTATTGTTTTTAATTAATTAATTTATTTTTGCATGTTATGATTTTTTTTGCGTTCAAATTTTTTTATTATTTTTCTTTTATTTGTTTCTTTTTCCTGTTTTTGTATTTTGTTGTTTGTCCTGGAGTGGAAGGCGGAAAATAAATTCTTTCTTTCTTTCTTCTGCATGAATATGGAATATTAATATTTTGATGCATCTACACATTATTAAATATACATATACATAGTAATATTAAGTACTTTTCAATTGTAAACGAAGTTAATTAATTTTGTATGATATAAATGTAGCTTCAATTCATAACTAATACGTATTAATATAAATATATAGACATTTGCAACTTGTCTTTGAAGTCTGTTATAGACTAGACAGTCACGCCTATTACTCATGAAGGTAGGCAGAGGACAAGGATATGCACCGACTGAAGACGTCGCGAACTTCTTTCACGTCTTGATCTGGCCTTCCACTCACATTTGTCGTAGTAAAACTAGCTCTCCGAAGTCCACTTGTCGCGCTTATGGAAGGAGATAACCAACAACAAGGCGCGCTTTAATACAACCTCATACCTACAACTTCATCGGCAAATGCAAATAAAATGAGAGAGATCGTAATGAAGGCTGTAATTAATGAAATACCGAATGAATCTTTAATCGTTTTTATTACACCCCGGCTTGAAACTATATTTTCTTGGAATTCAATTGAATTGCAACATTATTCCTTTGGCGATTAGGGTTAATATTGAGCAACAGGAACGGATTCCAGATTATCGGGGAAACGGGGAAACCTGCGTTTGTCACACGAGTGGCGGTCTACGACGAACACGAGTTACCGCACCGATTGCTTAAACAATTTCATTATACAGACAACATTCGGCAATTGAAATTAGACCTTATCGCCTGGTGAGTACAGTATATTTTGAGTCACAAGTAATTATTGATTTCGATTGGGTTAGAAATCATTTTGATCAGCGATTGGGAACGGTTGCTGGTGTGTTTTGACTGAAGCGTAATTGGGAGACAACGCCTATACTAAATTTTGCTGCCAAATAGCAGTGCATGCATCCTACTGTTCTGGTATGAGCGTGTGTGAATGTGTGTACAGTCGGATTATTCATATCAAGTTAATCCCTGAGTACCTACGTTTTATCCCCTGTTTTCAACAGATGAGACATGTTTGCGTTCCTCACCTCGGTGTCAGCCGGTATACAGTTATTATCATATACTAGCTATGCTCGCAGCTTCGCCCGCGTGGAAATCAATATTTTCCCGTTTTTGCAACATTTGTCATTGCTGCTCCACTCCCATCAGCTATTGCGTAATCTTATAAAGCCTATAGCATTCCTCAATAAATGGACTATTCAACACAAAACAATTTTTTCAATTCGAACCAGTCGTTCCTGAGATAAGCGCGTTCAACCAAACAAACTCTTCAGGTTTATAATATTAATATAGATGTTCACGCACGCACTAACAGATAATCACAAACGGTAATGACAAAGGGCGATAATATAGAAGCATCATTTATGGAGTCGGTGTTTGCTGCAAGCATACATCGAAGCTCATAAGTTTGGCGTAAAATAAATCTTTATTAGAGAGCTTTGTTACCGGGGCGACGTGCTCCGGGGGTTAATCTTATTTGCATGCCCCTAAACCAACGAAATACGCCTTGGATTTTTCATAGCGTGAAGTACAGGACAAACGACTAAATATATGCTAAACAAAAACATGAATTTCTAAAAATGCGTCCGTGAATTGAACAGCTTAATATAATATTATAGACAATATATGGTCATATAGGACACCTCGGTCATATAGATCATATAATTCACTTACTAGGCAAAAGTTTTATGTCCTAGGCTACAACGCCTAAAAGTCAGTTACCATAAGGCGAGATCGTAGCTAAATCAAGCCTACAATCGTTAAAATAATACAATAGATATTATTTGATGCGTATTATAAATAATTCAAATACTACATTTGAACATTTTAATAGCACTAATTTGAATATTTCCTTGCGTAATAAACGGGTTTGCGAAATAAAATTTACATATATTTTATGATTTTAATTACAGACAAGTTTACGTAATCATTTCAGTACCTACGCAATTAACATAGTCATTAATTTTATCTAACAGATATTGTGATAGAGATAGACGTATCATTATAACGTGTATTAGAAAGGGACGTAACGCTAGTTTACTGTTAATCTGTCAACAGGTCAACGTCCAAGTCGACCGGGCTACGTGTTCGTAGCCCGACCTCAGACAATACCTACAGCTGTGTATTTCGATTCAAGAAATGAAAAGAAATACATATTCAATACACTTAAATGGTAATTATACAAATGCCAACTGTGTCGGATGTGCATAAAGATGACTAAGTTTACATATAAAACAAGGATGAATTTACAGCAAATTTTTAAACAGGTCAACGACCGGATACAATGTGCCTAACGATAAATAAGTACCTATGCAGTAGAACTTAAGAGTTAAACATTATTAACAACTTAACAATTAACGTACTAACGTCTGCTTTTCAACGTTGTTCACCTTAGACCAATCGGTAGTGATCTCGAATGCTATGTAGAGAGTTCGATTTCCGACAAAGAAAAAGATTTGTCTTATGACTATTTCTTTTGTATCAGATTTATCGGTCTGTTAAATACCGTATAGGTCGCAATTGTTATCTTCCACTAAAAGAAAGGTAAACAGAATTACGGCGGAATTAAATTAACCAAAGTCCCATTGATAATGTTACAAAATAACAAAAACAAAAAAAACGCGATAATAAAGCGTATTATTTAGAGAGACACAATTATAACAAGTCACGTAATGGTCAGAGCGTTAATTACAATAATATAATGATTGCATACAATAACACAGACATAATTACGTCGTATAACACTGTGATAGTTCACGTTTAAACATTCAATAAAAATCAACACATGTATAATAAAACAATAGTGCGAATTTAAAAATATCTCAAAATGTTATTATCGAATTTGAATTGGACCGGCTGTAACATTTTGAAAATTCACAGTTAAAAAAAATGTCTCCAAATTACAAGCATTTACGCACATACGCAACTTTCTATGATCATTCCAAAATGGACTCCGATGAAAGCAGACGCGCAAGGCTCTTCATTCGAAATGGCAAAAGTGGTAAACAGTTGTTCCAGACTAATTGATTGCCAAACTTTGGCAAACTTCGCTGTTTGCGTCACTGAGCTCTACCCTTATATATAGCAAGGGACGAGCAGTTTAAATGAACGAAAATGAGATATAATAACTCGTGATATTTATACTGTACATTACTGATCGTAATTATTGATACGGTGAATATTTCTAGATACACACTGAACTATAGTTTATCAGCGCATAGCTCAATCAGTTACAGTGGCTAACTCAATTACTTATTTTTACAGCCTATTGTAGGAATATTCCTTTAATTAATTTTTAAAACAATTTCTATTTTTCTAAATATAGAACTAAACGATATTTTCGCAAGATTCGAAAGAATTTTTGAGATAGGCATTAGTACAATCTTTCAATGAGCCAACAAAGTCTAATATAGATCGCCAGTCTTACTCCGGGCAAGGTGTGTAATATTTAATGATCCGATAAGTGACAACGGGAAGGCGGGAAAATAGATCCGAGGCAAGCGTCAGAGCCCGTATCGAAGGATATCCGTCTTGCGCTCGGTCGAGAACGTCCTAGGTATTTAGTGGAGCGCTTTATAAAAACTTAAGTGGGAAATGCTTTAAGTATTTGGAGCGTTATTTATAGCCGTACCGTTGAAATGGCACTTTATAATTTGTTGTTATAACACTTCAAATCTTCGGTATCCGTACATACCCAAAGTGACAAAGACATTTATTTGCACAAATATGGGACCATTTAAAGACGTTACAGAATTGAAATGATAGTGGAAATCACAACATTAATTTCAACAAATGTAGCCTAGAAATACGAATAAAATAAATTGTTAATACAAAAACTTTCGTTATACTTTCGATTCTCATAACTGAGAAATCAAACTGACTATTCCAATTCTGTTTGGATCTCGATAGTGATTTGAGTTCATACAATATTTGATAATATTGATATAATAAAACTTGAATTAATGCATTTCTATCTCGTTGCTATGGGTACTAAACTTTTGAGTCCGTCTGATTAATTGCAGAGGTATCTGGGTCAATAGTATTGTTGTTCGCTTTCTATTCAATTTCGACACAAGGAATTAGAAAGTCAGTTTTAATATTAAGCATGAGAGTTAGAATTAAATAGTCCTTAAAATTTGCGAGAAGTACACGAAATCGTTTCTATTGAAGGTTTCTTTAGGATTTCTGTTGGGATTGATTGATTTTGATGAAAAATTAAATTTTTGCTCTTGTATTCTAACTTCCCTCGTCGACATGAAGACGCTAGAGAAACTTAGCTGTTGTGTTTTTCTTTAGGTATAACTAGCCCACGGTGAAATTTTGATATATCAGCCACCATATGATTCAACGCTGTACGTACATATGTATATATAGCTGTCTCATTAATAAACGATAAGACAGTTTAGCATTCTCTACTCCAATGTCTCAACTCACAACTCGTCGATACTACTAGAAACGGTACCAGTGTCGTACCTGAAAAAAACAAAAGCATGTATTAGTCAATAGCAGACATATTTTGATATCCAGTCCTTTAGATAGTTGTTTGTGGTTGTTAATTGTAGTTGTAGGTACTAAGAGACTGTAATCCTAACAAGGCACAAATAAGTTAAGCTATACCATATGTTAGAAACCATTAAACCGTTACTTGGTGATGACTAATTTTATTTGTTAAAAAAATTAATATCAACAAAATCTATCCGGTACAATTAATGTATAGTAACAAATAAATATCGCCCATTGTCATAAAGTGAGTATATCATAAAGTTTTTTATTAGAACAGGAATCAAATGGCGCCTTTCTTTATTTCTCACTATGCGTAGTAGGTGTTGGCGAGCAATTTAGCGCCATTTGAGCGTTAATTATAATTAGAGTAATTGCAACAGAGTACAGTGTAATAGATTGGATGCGTCATCTCGTGTGCTCGCATTGTCGGCAAGTACATGTCACGTCACGGGAATCACACGTGACATTCATATGCTCATTGTAAAGTTATCGGGGAAACATTCAATTGTTTATTTATAATATTTACGCTGTTCCCGCAATAGACCCACTGTTGGATAACCGGTGTCGCATAAAGAGGTTTGAGACGCTGACCAAATGCATCGTCTTTAATGAAATTCAGAAAAACATGAACATTAAGAGCGTTTATACGTGTCATAGTTCCCATTTGACGTAGTGCCTGCGCGTTCGTTAGAATCTTTTGAACTACTGTAAAGGACTATGATTTGAATGAAATCAAAGTTCGTTTTAAGCGATCGGTGATGTGTAATTATATTGAACGGTACCGTATTGAAAGTAGGTATTCTATCAATTTACATTGATGTTTGGTAGAATTCATTTTCCATAACCAATTACAAAAAACGACGGGTTAATAATCCCACAAATGCGTACATTGGTATATGTATTTCTTTAGGGAACTCAATAGAAAAACATTATTCACGTCAGTTTGGGGTCTGATCCTTTCATACTCAAAACGTTCCAGGTTGAGTGAACAGTTTCGCGACAAATCGACGATCGCGTGGTCAATTAAAAGTAGTGACGGGCCGAGTTGAAATTATAGCGAGTAACCGAGTACCGGGTCTTATTCGGTTTTATTTTATCTGAGTCGTGTACTCCGCCGATAGACTCGGTATAGATTTATCTAGATTTGTGATGCGGAAACGTAGAGTAACTTGTTTCAGACAAAGACAAAAACATTTATTTGCACAAATATGGGTACTTTTAAAGATGTTGTAGAATTGTTAGTTTACTCCATATTTTGCCTTTTATGGCGTACAAATTTAAAACAAATCAAGTTTCGAAATTAATCGTTTTACTATATTTACAATTACTTAATTATTTATTATTTATTACCTAATTTTTAAACTATAATAAACTTATATTTAAAATCGACACAAAACCATTACTTTAATGCGGTTTGTACCCGATGTTGTACATATTATATCAATGTCTCAAGTACACCCGGGGTTTACATCGGCTTTAGTGCAATGTAGACCGAGAGGAAAAAAACCGGAGGAAAAGAACCTCACGGCACTCTTCGATTAGTACGGCTTTAGTACGATATAAAATGTAGAGTGATAATTTAAAAAAATCGTCACCATACGGAAATAACTTTCACAATGTCCTGGGTTCAAATACGTGACGAACAAGCCGATTTAGATATCAAAGGCCAACCAACATCTATTTCCATAAGACATTAAAATATGGTATTAAAAAAAAATATTAGAAATACTTCTCTTCTCTACTCAAAGTTCAGAAAACGAACGAACTACTCGTACATTTGAAATGAAATTTAAACGGAAACAAAATCATCCGAAAATAATCCGATCGCATCCGCGCAACAATCCAACATCTATTAAAATGGCGGCTCACGACCAAATTATCCCGATTAATATGAGAACGGTAGACAATCGGTTAAGTACGGCGATTAGCGTGGATCAGGTGTTCGATTCCCGGGCGGGTGACGGCGAATGAATATTAACAACCCTTCCTGGCGGGGTAATTGAAAATAATAGGCGGGCGAGTAACTCGACGTATGATTAACGTTATGTGATAATAGCGGGGTAGCGCGCCGCGGTGCCCGTGTCGAGAGGCGAGTGTTTGCATCAGTGTGCGGCCGTCCTTATGTAACTGTTTCAATAATTAATTCACTATTCAAATTTTCTTTATACTCTTTTATTTAATGCTATTGTTATTTTGGTTAAATAAAAATATTTGTTTAGGCTGGGCCAAGAATAAGTTATTTATATTTGATTTGACTGATTTTAATAAATATATTCAGAAAAATAGTAACTGATTCTTTTATTATTTGACATAATATTGACATAAAAATATATGTACTTTTAATTATTTAAAAATGGAACTTATACTTGATTCTGAACAATATTCTTTCTTGGTTTCACTTTGTTATCACGTTGTGTAAATTAAATACGATGCAAATTTTCTATATCCCAATCATAATAAGAAAAAATAGGCAATCAATATAACTCAACACAGTTTAAAGTAATCCTAACACCTTTAAAAAATATAAATAATACGTCGATCATAACATCATAGTATTATGTATATCCGATTAACGGAATAGTTTAAATGTATTTTCTATTATTTTACATTACCTTGCTTTTGTGTTTGAGCCATTGGAACTATCCTCCCAAAAAAATCCTTGTGTACCTGAAAACAAAGAAATATCTCATCACACGATATCATCAACAATAAACCTACAACAGTCCAGGACAACAAAGATATTCCTGATAGTTTGCGAGTGTAAATTTTTCACACTCTTGAGAATTCTCGTAAGATTAACTAAAAAAGAAATCGGTCAAGTGCTACATTAATACATTATTTGTTTTTAATTTTAGCGACAGACAAAAATTTCATTTAAATTCAATTGTAAAATGCATACCGAATAGGAATACAAATAAACAGACATAGAAAAAAATTAGTGTTTGGTATAGTTCCAATTATTCCAATTCCAATTATCATCGCGCACAAAACGGTCATAACTAATATACATGTAGGTACGCAACAGTATTTCTCACGTGGCAATTAGAAAACATTTCGTTTTCTGCGTTGTAGACGCTCGCGGCGGCGGCGCGACCACTATTACCTCTACAACGACCTCGTTAGTTGGGAAGCGTAGCACATTAGTACATACACAGATAATAGGCGTGACGACAGTAATTAAGAATTAAGTATTAAATGATATTACGTAATATTTTATGGAATGATAATTCATAAAATTATCTCTGTTTCTAATATTACCATACGATTGATTTTATTTTAAATAAAATAATACTTCATTAAACAGCAATCGGCCATGTTGACTGAAACACCATTCAGAGCGCATACGTCACGCCTCAGTAGACATTCCTGAATTTCGTTCAGTTGTTGCTTAGTGCTTACTGAAGTGTGACGTCACAATTGTCCACCATGATACTTGGAGCGTTTTCGCGCTCATTTGAAATTCGGTACAAAAAAGGCAAATACACATATGTATATATAAAAGGCAAAATGTGCCCATAATTATGCAAATAAACGTCTATATCTTTGTCTTTGTCTAACACCAGTCGCTACGCTTCGCTATGCAGGCGGCGAGGGCGAGCGTAGCGCCTCGATTACACCACTACGTTGTCTAGTGTTGTCTAGTTAGGTGTTTAGCGCGCGGCGTCGAGTGCGCGGTCGTTAGCGGCGGCCGCGGCGCGCGCGTGTCGTTACCGCGCGATCCGCCTCGAGAGCGCTCACTCGACACGTTACTTTTCTTATTCTCTTTTCGAAAACAAAAAAATAATCACCCGGTATATCAGCAAGTTTGTTTACGTCGCGTTTCATGTTGTTGGGTTTTTAATCGGTTTTTGAGATGTGTAGGTATTTATAAATTGTATACCTTTAATTGCGTTCTTCGTGAACAATTATGAAACTTCGGTTCGCTTCGATGGTGAGGTCATGATATGGAAGAATGACAAAACCTATCTCCTACCTTTACTAAATATGTACATAGTATAGATACTGATGGGGGAGTAATTACTCTCCAAAGTGATCGCATAGTGTATGAAGAGAGTTATGAATGTAGAAGCGCTTCAGGTCTGTAAGGACAGACATTTGACATTCGATACTTTCTGCCCATTCTATTGGCGACCTGACGTGATCGTATAATAATAATATATTAACTTCGTTATTAATTTTGCGACCTTTATCGTACTTGATTTAAGTATAATTACAAGTAATATTCGGTTAGATTTCCTGTAACATAAAAACACCTAAACTCGTGTTTCACATATCTATTGTTTCAAGTATAATAAATAAATAACTAAATAAATAACTGGGGACAATTCCACACGCGGCTGTCTGATCCCAAATTAGGCAATTTAATGCCTGTGTTACGGTGACCGGACAGCTGATAAACATACATA
>DWGJ01004765.1:0-11200 GCA_018246895.1 Aspitha aspitha aspitha
GTAGGAGAAGTGCAGAACGTTAATATTTTTCAATAATAATGCTTATAAAGTACATTAAATCAATAAAGAAAACATTATACACACTGCCATGCATTTGACACGCACATTTGACACACACATACAACGTTCATTGTGTTTATATTCTGGTTGCTAATGTCAAACAAAAAGTCCAAAGAAATGCCAAAGAATTATTTTTTATTATGGTCGAATTTCGGCCAGTAGGCGACCACTAGTTGTTATAATCGCGGATATATCTTAAAATGTAAATAACAAATCATTAACTTTATGCTTTTTTATTTTAATAGATAATATGTGTATTTGAAACTACGTGAAAATATAAACGAATTTAAGAAGTTTCATAAATAAACTTGCCTTATATCGTCAAAACTTTCCGCTCACTCTTCGGCAGCTATGTTTACTGTTTGTTATTACAATAACTGTCAATCGGAAATAACCGCGCGATTGTAGTTGGAGCGGTTGGGCGCGACGGCCGGCGCCTACGGACCGCGCTCATGGACTGCCGTCTACGAGCTACGTGCTACGCGCTACGATTACTCTAATATAGTATGTATATTTAGCCTGAACAGCGTGTTTTAATATTTTGCTGGAATCCATGTAATATTCTATATTTTGGGCGCTTCCTGCAACTGGAGAGAGCTGAAGCATGATAAATTGTTTTAAGCCACTGCTTGCAAACGTAACCTAGAAAAACGCATTTTCTTGAGAAATTAGACACCTTCAAACTTATTGAATACCCTACATTTATAGGTTTATTTTTATACTATTATATATATATATATATATATATATTGATATAATAGTAAAAATGCTATGCACATCATTAATTTATTCTGACATATGTTGTTCTACCCCAATGGGGTTTTATTAAATACGCCAACTATAAAGTTATATTTAATCTCGTTAATCGTTCGTTAATCCTTCTGCCAAACTTTTGAACAGAATTGATTCGAAAGAGCTGCTGATGGTCAATGTATATTCCTTTATCATGTCTAAAAATAAAACCCTATGTTAGGCCAATATCAGTTTTATTACGATTTTATTATTACGCATTATTTTTTAACATTGAAATAAGCAGAATCATGAAGTTGGATATAGGTACATGTATCTACAGATTTGAAATGAGAAAATTATTATGGCTTGTTTAATGTTGGACGGACGCATAAACGTGACGAGAAAACTTTACCACTGCGACCGAGAATACGAGCTTCTGAGAGGAGATACGAGTACTTATGAAAAATAATCGAATAAAATGCGCGTAATACGAGTATATTCGAAATACTTATAAGCAGATTTGTTTCATTAAATTGAGTTTATCAATAGACAATATACATATGTATTTAAAACAACTCTATCAAAATTAGAAAATTAATAACGACATACATTTTTTCGAATTTTATACGGTTGGTATTAAAAGTTCACTAAAATATTAAGCCACTTTTTTAATTCTCAGTAATATTCGCTTTTCAGTCAAACCGGTCCACACTGATGCTACAGCGCAAATAATAAAAAAAAACCCTATATTGTATGTCATTTTGGCTGAGACGAGGTCGCTGGCACAGATGTTACTACCGCAAAATTGTCATCTCATTTGACGTATATTCTACGTAGATGAATAAGGAATATTGATTTTTTTTAAATCTCACTGTGGCTTTACTTGCGTTTGAATGAAAACTTTGATATACCCAGAGATATTTTTCAGAACTCTCTATAATTTCGGTATTGAGAAGGAATACTTTGCTTTTAAGATATTTAAGTTTTTTGTTTATAATAAATATTAATAACAACATTAAAAATAAAATAAGGTTTCCTTACAGTCATGTTTAATTTGCACTATATATACATTTATTGATCGAAGCAAATTTTAAAGAAATAAAGTGACATTCATATGCATAACTTAATATCTAGTAAACCATTAATACTAGAATTATTAATTGAATAGAAATAAACAAATCTTTACCTAATGCTCTCGACATAGGAAAGATACTGGATCTCATTAAGGCTTTACCTGCAGCTTCTCTAATCCTTCTTACAAACTCAATCTTACCCTGCTCAATGCCGAAGTAAAGAGAAAAAAACTCAAAGTACTTGTGAAGTTCGACGAGATTTCCTTTAAAAAGAATTGAAATGGAAAAGTGACACCCACTGCGAAGGAATCTGCACATTAAACGCTTAGCTAACGAGAAGAATTAACATTTTAATTATTGCCAGTTAATACATCGTAACAGAAAGTTCCTTTTCAACTTATAATATAAGTATGGATAATGACGTTTGAAAACACTTAATTTGTTCTACAAAATTAATATAAACTACATTACATTAAAAGTTCACAAAGTATTGATTTCAAACTTCACTTAACCGTTCTAAAAAATGAAATTAATACAAACTATTTGAGTTATTATTACATATTATTCAGCTCACTGTTATTTAACTCACGAAACTTGCTTTTCTATGTACAAATTGTTACCTGAATTAAAAATATAATAATAGGATGGATATTCCCATCATCAAGTTTTAAAAAGAAAGTTCTTAAAACAAGTGAATAAATAATTTTCTTTTCAGTTGAAACAGATGAAGCGCGATGTTAAACTCTTTGATTTAATATGGACAAAATATTTTATAATGATATACCATTTTTTGAGGACGGTGGGAAAATTTTAGAAAGTAAACTTGGTGCAGTAGTAGAGTCCGCGTTATGGATATTACTTTCGTATGCAGATACATATGTGATAAAATTCAACTATGTAGTTACAATATGTGTTTGTAGTTAATCTTTACATATAGTTTCTTATATACAAGTATATGCATTATGGGATAATTTTAATGCACGTTACGTCTGATGACCGATTGGTAACGTTAGCTACTCCAAACTAGGTCATGTCGCGAAGCGTGACAGTGGAATTGATGCAAATGCCATGCAATCGCACTACTGTGTTCCGTTATCTACATTTCATTATTTCTCAAACAAACACGACTATTGGCTGCTTGGTATTTGATCATCTGTCTGTACATAAACAATTCGGTTCTGTCTGATGTCGGATGTTTTTAATAAATTAACTCAAGTATGCAAGCTGTGACCTGTAATGGATGATGCCATTATCCGTTGCGGCATGTAGCATCGCGAAATATGATGGCGAAAGTAATGCAAATCCTACCGAACTGCGTTATCTCGCTACGTTACCTGCATTTCATTGTTCGTTAAGATGTATTAAACGCAATCTGGCTTCTAACTTGTGGTTAGGGAACCTGATAGCCAAACACACAGAAAAGCTTTTTGTGTAATAGAAATTAGTATATACATAGTATGTTTTATATACATATACATGTATATGTATGTTTTTAGAATATACATTCCTTTGATAGTCGGGTGTGAACTGTTCCAATTATAACTTTTACTAAATTGGTGTATTATAAGTTATGTTATAGTGATTTTAACTCGTTCTCATAAAAATCAGTGTTCACGCACGCCTGCACGTCACTGTTTGTTGAGCGATTGGTGGCATTAACTGTTTCAAACTGGGTCACATCGCTAATCGTGACAACGGAATTAATTCAATCGGTACGAGTACCAAATAGCATTTCCTTGTTTTTCCATTATCTTCCCAACATTGTACGTATTGGTGAGATAATCGTTTACATGACTTATATCACAACATTGTAGTCCTTCCACAGAAATGGTGTGAACGATATATAACCACCTACACTCCTGTGGTTATTTCATTTCTATTATTATTAATCATTGAATTTTTAAAATATAACTTTAGTATACGGTTACAAGTAATTTAGTATGGTATATTGTAATTCGAAATTACAATTAAAATATTATCGTGTCATTGCGAATAATAAAACTGAATTTGCATTCCTATGTATGTTAATTTTTATTAGGCCGAATGTATAAGTTTTCAATACACAATTTTTATTGCACCTTTCATTAAGCTATGACAATGATATTAAATTATTTCTTAGTGAAATGAGCATGGCAAAACAATAGCATTATTGAAACAATAACCTCAAACTTCACCTAGTTACTATTCTAATGGTATTCTGAGTCATTGTTTAACGAATTAGCCTCCAGTGTAAATAGGTGAGTATATTAGATTGTGCTTATAATAATAAGCAAACGTGTAACAAAAGTAATACAGGCGAATACTCTCTAATGGATAAGTCGAGTAATTCGAATAAAATGTCAAACCTCACGCATCAGTGCGCCAGCTGGGATATTTCACACGAAATCGCCTTGCGAAGAATACAGCCACTGTGCACATTCAACCCGAGCGTGTCGTAATCTTTTTTAATACGACTACATTCTTTATCTTTTCTGGAATACTATTATATTAATCTCCAAGAAAAAAACTTGATGACCCAATTTGGCAATGACCATAATAATAAATCTGTGTATTTAACTGTTATGTTACTTTTCAGGCGTAGAAATTATGATGCATATATTTAAATAATGTATTCCTGTAATAGCTGCGGATAGAACTAATAAATAAATATATGTATAAACTGATGATTAATGTAAATAATTCTTTTAGAACAATTAGAAATTTATGTGTAAATCTTAAGTGGTTATGTAATAATTGTTGCAAGTCGTAAGAAATAAACATATTGATGATTTACGTTTTTCAGTGGTGCCAACCCTTATACATTATACGACTCTTAATTTACTGTTATGTGTGACCGGCCTGGAAAAGAAATTTATTCATATCGGTCGATTAAACGCACGTGCCAGTATTCTAATTTAGTTTTCAGCGGTAACAGAAAATTGGTTGAATAAGTTATATATTTCTTGTATTTTATATAAATGACCGTGGAAGTCGGTGACGATAAGCTACTCAGTTATTTCGATGAGATAACTTGGAAAACAACAAACATTTTTATTTATAATAGCTGTGTTTGGTCAATTGTCTATGTAATGAGAAAATAGTCTATACTTAAAATAAACGTTAAGTAACATAAGATTATTATCGTCTGTGTCCGTAAAACCATGCAATCAAAATGTAAATTTTGTTTACCAACTAAACCTACTTTTTACATTACATATTTCCTACTAACAACCATTAGTTTTCTACAGCGTACATAGCCTGATTTTTATTATCTAAATGGATCTTTTTTGTAAAAGAAATTGACAAAGTATGTTTGTTATGTTACCAAAATGAAAAATAATGAAAATGAATTATGACATTACAATTTTCACATGACTTATTGGAAGTATACTAAGTAACTCATCATTCGAGTAGATAGGAAGTTATTTCGACATTACACGAATTTTAGCAATAGATTAATTCTTTCACCTCGCCTATTTTTGTATAAAGTATACTTACACGAATTTAGTCATGACATATTAAGTATTAGTACCATAAATGAATAAATACGTAAAAATATTTCTAGCATTAGAGTATTGTATATTACATTATATCATTAGGTTCAAAAGGGTACGACTCGGCTTAGGATGCGTGGGCTTATTGAGAAATGTTTCCCCTTTTCCTGTTAATACTACGTTACGTAGCGCTACCACGTGATCAATTACACTCACGTTTATCCATTTTTAACTTTCAACTAAAAACACTCGCTAAACCCCACTTAATGTTTAAGGATGAAAAAGAGATTTACATATATACAGGAATATGTTTCCTTTTATTATTTTGTTGATAAATAAGTAATGCTTACTTTAATATCCCATAACCTCAAATGAATTTTAAAAAATTGCTTTTACAATTTCGCTGTTCCGAATTCGAAGCTTTCCTGTTCATGGTAACGGAGTTTCAAAACTTGAATGGATATATTATTCCGATAGTCTCTTAGGGGATTCTAGAAATACAACATTCTTGCCAGTGACGTTACTAGGCAAAACAGAAAGGATATTTAGACTTCCTGGTTTTTGTTTATATTTATGTTTGAAAGATATTAGGTATATATATTGTATATTATGTAGGTTGTGTTCGGATGACTAAACGTAGTGGCAATTTTCCCAAACCTAGGAAAGCATGTCGAGCATTTGTTGGCGTTAGCTAGCATTAAGTAAAGTATTGATGGAGATTGAACGTTGCTTTTAAAAATTTCGACAATATCGATAGTAAAGCCGTGTCTTAAAGAAAATGTACTCGTAAGTAATGCATATCGCAGTCGATTATTCGTAATCTCGGAATCAATTTATTTAATACTATATTATGAGTTAAGGACAAGATATGTCACATGATATTAGCTAGTAAATCTATTGTGTTCGCCATCAGGATAACTTGATGAAATAAATTAAATTATAACGGAAAAGGTAATAGTATATCTAGGTAGGAGATCTTTATACTGCATTAGGAATGGTCCTAAAATATAAACATACGAGTATTTACTAGTTTGAGATCTTCTTAATATTTCGTTGAATAGCAAATTGCGCATATATTACGGTTATGTGAGGGACCCGACTTCAATGGGTATACCAATATCGTTCTAGCGTCGTGTTTGTGACAGCAGTGTATAAGTATTTATAACCACTGAACGGTATTATTAGTGTGACTTTGTTTTTAAGTATACATATATACACAGCAGCCTGTAAATCCTCTGCCTTGAAAGGAAGTAGATTTCTATTTTATTGGAACAATATATACCGATGTTCTTACTATTAAAAATTCTGTTGTGATTTATATTTTACATACACATATTTATTTTTGTGATTTATTTAGATTTTTAATGATTCTTCGAGAGAAATGATTATTTATTTTCTTTGAATAAGCTTTGATATTCCCACTTCTTCCTTATCGCACGGTTTCTTTTTTAAAAAAGTAATATTGATGATAATGGCGCCGTAATAAATACATAATATTTTAAACTAAATAATCTTTTCGTTTTCTAGCCTACCTCAAAGTACATTTGTTCGAAATATCCGTATTTTTCGGGGTGATTTTGAGTCTTCATTCATTCAAAGTAAACGTGAATAAAATTCTCTTTGCATGCTTCAATTCAGCGGCATGAGTTACCTCAATACAAAATAGTCTTTACATCTGGAGACGTGCAGGGACGTGCAGAAAGACAAATAGAAATATACTTAGTAATATCAAGCATTTAATTTGTCTTTTAATTCTATACTCCGAAATTTGGCCTGCGTTTCCGATTAAATTTTATGATAAATGCTTATTATATTTCTTAAATAGCATGAAATAAGTAAATAATGGTTTATTGCCGTATTTATTTTATTTTACAGATAAAGAACAACATTAGCATACCACTACTTGTCTATTTGTATAATCTCTGTAATACAAAGCGTTTCGCTCGCTTGAAGTGACATCTGGTTCTAGATTCGTCGTATTTGGCTCAAACACATGCAAATGTATACAAGTAGAAAAGGAACCAGTGAAAATATAACACAAATTGTACGAATCGAGACTCATTATCCGACTTAAAATTTGTATCAAGTTAAAAACGCGTGTGAAAATACATATAATCAAAGTTACGTTTTATAGGATCAAAGGAGCAAATAGTTTTGCAAATTTATTCAATAAGTGTACGTTCTGGAAGTGACCATTCTTGAAACGACATGGGTCCGGGGAAACCTTTTCGATCGGATATTTTACTGAAAACGTTCGTAAACACTCCAGGTATAAAGAAAGGGAACGTGGCACTTTCTATACCTATTCCGATTGTGAACTAAGTTTTCATACATTTCTTTTATGACTACTTTACCTTTCAGTCATATGGTCTTCGGGTTAAGGTCGTTTATACCCTATCATCAGCAGTGTACGCAGTAATAAGGAGCATACTTATAGACTCCCCACTCCTGCATCAGCCAGTACCTGACCTATTAGGTCGAGGTAGGAAAGTGGTGGTCGTCCTCAGCACAGACATTCATTAACACTCGCACTGTATGTATTTTAAGATCTCATTAAATATTACTAGAGCTACAACTTTCATTTTTGTTGACATGTTATTACAGGAGGTCTTTCTTAAATGGGAATCGTAACTGCTCATGTGTATTGTTGTTAGAATTACATGTCTAGACTGCGCTATCTTCGCTCGAATGTTGAGCAAGATTTACTGATATAAATATTTTTTTAATCACAACTCGATGGCTCGTCTTATTCCGCACTATTCTCATAATCTAAAAAATATTAACGTTATATAACTTCAGCGTAGGTATTATGAGGATGCAATACTTTATATAGCTTGATAAGTTAAGATTATGATTATTTGTAAAAATTTTAAATACCGTCTGTTGTTTTTCCCTTTACCCTGAAACAATTCCATGTTAGAAATACTAATAAACCATACACTGCTTTGAACTAACCTTGCACTTTTTCTACCGAAAGCTTAAGGATTACAACCAGAAACCTCTTAAGGAGGACGATGGTGCTAATGAAAATGTAGCTTTTCTACCAGTTAGGAGATGGGTAAAGCTTTCGGTAGGCGCTACATAAGGCGATTGTTAAATTACTTCACAGAAGTGCTATACAAAACTTTACATTTACGACTTGTTATTATTATAAAATCGTGTGGAAAAACCGGATCAGGCTTGTAAATGCTAAACATTCAAATTTGAATGCATGCATCAGCTTCACTGTTCGTGGCTAAGTTGGTTGTGTCCCTGGTGGCGATATTATATTCAATCCATTGACTTGCAAAACGGGCTTGTCCTAACTTTTCGAAGCGGCAAAATTCAGAGAGCGTTGTCTGCTTTTGTCGTGTTTTAATTCAGACTTTACAGGGTTCAGATATTGGACTTTCATAAAATTCGTTCATAGCATTTTACTTGCTAGAGTAATTTGTGAACAGTGATGTTAAGTTTTAATTTTGTATCTCTTATAAGAGTACAACGGTACACAAGCGAGCACCACCTTCGCAGTAATATTAAAATTCCAACGTTTTATTTTTGGTCCCGCCTGACTCGAATGTCACCTACGACGAGAAACGTATGTATGTAGATTAAATATTTTACCAACATTCTTTCTTCTTCTACTACTCATTATTTACTCCAAGAGAATTTAAACAATAGCTTGGTAAGTGAAAAGGACCGCGTGGAATTTTTTTGTTAGCTTCTTTAGATACTCAACTTTGTTTAAGACATTGGTGTATCAAAAGCAACAATCTAGGCTGTATTTTGTGCCTACATTTAATGAATTTGTGGTGCAGAGCTATAAGAACAATTTTAATTTATACAGAAATAAATATTTCGAACTTAATATTGCTTAGGCTTATTCAATGCTGTATCTCTAGAACACGATTGCATAGATCGCCAGACGGTATGTTCAAGGCAAAATTTGCACGGTTCATAGTTCGAGCCGGCTTTGTTCTGTATCGTATTTCAATTCAATTGAATGCTGGCTTCAAATAATATACGGCAAGCCATAACCTCATGCATCACCTCATTAGCACGTCCTGCTCTGAAAAGTCGTAATCATAACTCTTTTAACCATTAACTTTTTGAACACGATTCTGGTCTCAAATCAACTACAGATCAGCAACGCTGGCCAAGTGCGGTTTAGCATATTTCAGGCGCTTTAGACAACCTTATTGATAACTCTAAGGTGTGCAGGTGATTAACACGATATGTTTCTTCTTGATTACGGTGAATGATGATTAAATTTAAAATGGCATTCGACTATAGCTTTAGCTTTAGGTAGCTCAGATGATACTTTTTCTATCTACTGTTAATAAATAAAAAAATAAAATTGATATTGTTTTTAATTTAATTACAATAGGTCTTATAACAAATCAAAAAACAATTGTTATATAAATTAATAAACCTAATGTCAATACGGTTTGTATGGATTCGATAATAAGTTCACCGGCCAACGTACATAGATTTATCCCGTCGTTTGACTTTCGAAGTTTTAGTCCCAACGCGCCAAACTTTGCACGGCAATAGTTATATGGGATAAGAAGGGTAGCATTTATACTGAAGTTGTTCCTGCCGCAACTTTATGCATACGGAAGCACATTGAAAAACGTATAAAAACTGAGCCTGTACACAAAATGACTACGTGCTGATTTACTTTGTTTGCAATCCAAAAAACCACTAAGCGCAGATTAACTGAAATCAGGGAGGATCTACACCGGTTTCATCTGATAAAAGAAATTTCAGCGGTTATTCGGGCAGATGCTACATTTTCCAACATCTCAATCCTTTCATGGATTTATTTATTCTTAAATCGTTTTGAATTCAGTACTCTTTTTGTTTCTTATTGCATACGATAATTGCCTGAGCAGTAGCCCCATATATTCTAAGAAAATTAGTGTGCTAAGCAAACACGCTGACAATCGTCTTATCTTAGCGACCAAGACACGACCGCATGTATTTTACGACGTACATGTCGCAAAGGTTTTCGTACACAACATAGATGTATATAAGTTAAGAGCAGTTTCACTATACCACATCAATTATGCAAATTATATTTATCTAAGGACTGAAGACGAAGTGTTTTTATTAAATTCTTTACATTTATTTTACCTTACCTTACAAACTCCGTGTCATCATAGCATTAGCTAAAGATAAATAAGTAAATCTTGTAACTGAAATCAGGAAGCTTTCGGTAATTAATTGCAGAGCGTACCTCACCGTGTTTTCCTTAATTGCTGTGCCTCGATAAAGCTTGAACCTCTATTTTTCCCGATACGTCGATAGGTCTTACGACTTCGAATTATTCAAATAGGACTATAGACAATTTCTGGAGAACCGTGCTAAATGTTACTCTAACCTTATTTATTATCTGGTTATTTCGTAGTCAAATGCAACCATGATATGAAAAAACAAAAAGTCATGCTCGCCTTTTTTAACAGATTTTCCTAATATTTTATACATGTTAAACACATATTCTGTTAACTTTGACTAAATGACACATAAAAAATAGATTATAGATTTTCCTTACATATAACACATATTCTTTTAATTTTGACTAAATGACACATACAAGATAGATTTTGTTTACTTACATATACTCGTATATCTTAGTTGGGTAAGCATATTTTACGCCGGAATTTTGAATGTACTCGTATGTATTTTTGATGTTTGCGCAAAATCAGCAATTTCCTTGAGAGATACCCTAAATTATGCCACGAACATTTAATTTGCATTAAATGTTAATAAAATGATGTTTTCATGAAATTCGTTTGAAGAGTAGGTATCGACTCTATTTGAAATAATTATTTTTCATATCAATTAATAAAAGCTAAACATTGAATATTTTACACACTCAAC
>DWGJ01004766.1:0-11198 GCA_018246895.1 Aspitha aspitha aspitha
ATTAATGTGTATTTATATATTTAATTATTAAAAGTAATAGAGCACTCAAAAACAGCTGTTAAATATTCTACACCTACTTAATCATAACCTTTATGATTGAAATACAAATTTAACAAGTGTTTTAACGCAGGATTCTGTGTGCCGGGGTTTCGATCCCGGGGCAAATCGCATACATATTTTGCAAACTGGTATTTCATATCCTAGTAGGGTTTTCCCGGTTTTCACCAGTTGGTATGTACGTAATTTTGCGGTTAAAGGGAACGCTATACCCGAGTATTTAATGTGGATAGAAATACCTTGCGACCGCGTGAATGTGGGCTTCATACGTTAAGCATAAATAATAAATATCGCTACGTCTAGCGATTTGTGCTGTTTGTAAGAATTAAACAAACACTAACGATAATGTTTTTACATTAAAAATAACAACGAAGGGAGCTGCGCAGGCGCCCACGAGATTAGACAGAGATGTTTTGCTTCTTCTGGGTAGTCTTCTGCGCAAAACCCGATCGTAGGCCTATCATGAAATGTCTCTTCTATAGTATCTAATGTAGGATCCATATTTCTTACAAGGTTATAAAGATAATTGCGCCAATCGTTTATATTACATCTGTTAATTAAGGCAGTGTAACGTAAGTACTTCGAATAGATCTTAAACTAGTCGGACTACTGAATAGATCTTAAACTTTGAAGCTGTCTTCAACATATGCCACAAACCGGAGAGGGCGATAAAGCAACTGCCTATCGTTTTATGTGATGTCAAGGGTCGAAGGGCCTGTACAAACTTGATTAAATATAACTATTAACAATTAACATTGCTACCGACTATTGTGATGATTAAAGTGATCATAGGCAAAAATATTAAATACTCGTAGTAGGCTGGAGACCTAAGTTGTGAGAGGTGGGTGTACGAGTAACCTAGTATCATATACGAGTATGATACAAATATTTAATGACATCGTCAAGTAATAGTAATATAATAGCCTACTACATTAGTTTCCATCTGATTTTGCAACGTTACTTGTCTTTTTTTAAATTAAATGTTACGTACTCGCTACTTCCTATGTGGTGAGCATTAAGTAAGAAAAACATCGCGAGCAAGCCTGTACACCTACTGTAGCCTTAGCGTTCGTCATAACAACATAATTTTCTGTAACAATAAGATATGTGATATCTGCCAATCTGCACTTTACCACGCTCATTATGAAAGGAAATCCGTGGCCTACAACGGAATACAAAAGGGTCGAAAGGAAAATCTTGTAGGTATTACACGTCAACCTATTTATCCGAGCAGTAAGAAAGCCGTCACGGTGGCTGTACTATACCTACTGTAAACTGATACACCCGCTTATCAGGACGTGACTAGTATGGCGGCTGCCTCATTGTCCCTGAAATGTATACCCACGTCGTTGGACACATGTCGCTGATGGTTTCCAATCTCAAATGCCTGCTTTCTTCGTTTATTACTTGGAAAAATTTTTATTGACTCGACTTGTTTCAGATATTATTTGGAATCCTCATAGCAAAGGAAGAACTCGTTTACGCATACACAGAAATTCCAACGTTGGGTTAACATTGAGATTGCAATAAATGTTGTAAATACATAGCTTCATTCGTTAATTCTTCGAGCGAATGCCTAAGCGAGATAAGGTTTTCAAATAATTAATTTTAAAATAATAAGTAATGCTTCAAACTCCTAGGCCCACACTGAGGTTCCCTATTTGGTTGGTACTATCAACACTGTACAGAAATTTAGTTCTTGTGTAATAGAATTATTTGATGCCGAATTGCAATCCAGCGATATGCCACATATTGTATTATACATGCCTACTCTTCGTTTGTTACTGCACCATAGGTCGCAGTATAAATAGACAGTAACTCAGATAACTAATTACAAGTATCGAAGCAAGGTTGTTTATCGACGGCGTAACGACGTAATTGAATCCAAGTTTAATTTCATCCTCTCCAGGAAGTTAGAAGGTGAAGTTACTTTTACGCGCTATTAACGCCATATTATATACTCCACGTGTACGTACGAGTAAGCCGTGTGCGAGTCTAATTTTAACAAAAAAGGTCATATTAGGTTAGATATAAAAGCATTTGTATCGATAATCATAATTGAATTGAATCAATATTTTAACATGCCCTGCTACGACTCTTCTCACCCGATGACAGCAATGCAATCTTTATATCTGTGCGTTTAGTTGTGTGGTGATAGAATGGTGACGAAATGGAATTTTTGCGATATAGCGCTAATCTTTGTAACTGTCTAAATTTAGGCACATAATGTCATAAAAAAGTAAGATTTAGTGAAGTTAGACAATTTGAAGAAATGTTTAATTAGAAGTCAAATGTACGAGTAGGTACCTAAATAAACTAAAGGTAGGTACTAAATATGGATTTAGATAAAGTGAAACTTGCTAACATAATCTAACATAATCTCGTTTTGTCATTTGCCTCGGTGAAGGTCAAAAGTCGACGACAATCGACAAGGCAAACATTTTAACAGAAAATGTTCGGTAAACACGATCTCGACTCCAACCAAATTGAATTTTAGTCGATTATTTATTTTTTGTGTTTGCGTGATCTTCGCAAGGTCACCTATTTTTATTAAAGCAAATATCATTACTATTTTGATATTGTGGCTCTTAAGGATAAAGGTAAAATGTATCTTTGACTTTGTGTACATACGTATAAAATATCTACTTATGTATAAACTACTTCAGTTCTTGTTCTTAGAACTTAAAATATTTCCTACTTGATTAAGCGTAATGCAAGCCAAGCACTTTTACTTCTCTTGGATTAAATACCGGATGTTCAATTTATAAAGAGGATAAGTTTAGGTAGATGCGAAAAGAATTTCTTATAAAAAACACCCGATTCCTGAGACGACAGCATCCTTTAAGTATCACTATAACGATTTAGTATGTTTAACGTCATCAGCTGTATCCTGATTATTGCGTTTTTTATTTGTAACTAAAAGGTTTCTGTTTTCGACCAAAAGTTAATTGCTAAAAAGGGATACATTCATTGTCAATTAAGGTCGATAGATACATAGTATTCGATTTATCTGTTTAGGTTCCTGTATTATTTTCATCGATTTTCGCAATTCTCCAAATCGCGAACTTTTCTTGCTGTTGTGTTGTGTATAGGGTATCGTAATTGTTCTCTAACAAAATACGAATACGATAAGATACGATAATAGCAGATAGTAAGAAACCTATGAACTACACATAAATATCACACTGGCATGAAATGTAGGGAGGTAGCGTAGTATTCAGGAATAGTGTAGCTATTTGACCCAGATAAACCAATTTTGTAAGATAATTATTATATGTATTATTTCAGCAAAACTACATATTCCGTTTAAAAAACAGCTATACTCTTTATGTTATTGGTTCATATATGTGTAATTAGAATATAGGTTTAATGTATTAAAGTTGATTCAAAATAGTTAATTTAAGAAAAAACATTGTCATATTGTTTATTCCTTTTGGCCGTAAAATATATATTCTTGATTAAATAGCTGAAATCTAAGATTTACAAATAAAACTTCAATATTTGAATACTTAATGTATGGTGTGGTTCTATATCGATGTTGTTCTATTATCCAGGGCCATTCAATCAAGAATACCAATCAAATTCTAACAATGGGCTATCTGTAGGACGTTCGTTGTTCGATTTAAAGGGTAATGGGAACATAGGTAGGCAGGCTACTCCATTTCCTTCGTATTTTATTTTGAATACCTATCTACAGAAAAGTCATTATAGTCGCGCAAGTAAGCTTAAATAATTTATACATATATATTTTATTTATATTTATTGTAGTACCAGTAATAATAATTTTTTGTTACGGAAAATTAAACATGTCCGGTTTTTTGAGAGAAAAATAGGATTATGTAGAATTTTATTTGTTAAAATCCTGTCAGAACCACCTATACGTTAGCACAGCCTCAGATTAATGACGAACTATGTGAGCAATCTATACATCAACAAAACCAGGCTCTCATAGATTAATTAAATTCCATATTTAATTATTCTATACTTAATATACCTTGAAAATCTAACTAGTTGTCTTAAAGTATATATTCATTGAAAACATTGTATTCTCATAGATAATAGAATTACAATGAATCATGAATGTTATATGATTGAAGTGTTTTTACGAGTTACATCGGTATTATTATTAGAGGTAATCAACAAGTCATTAGATACAAAAATAATTGCTATGTTAGAAATGATCAAATAGACCTCACAGAGGGATTGCCGTCATAAGACCTTAGATGGTATGTCTATTGTGCGTGTAATTACAATGGCTTAGTTTCATTGAGATCTGAACTCTAGATTGGAGGGTAATAAATAGCAAGGCGGCTCTTTGGCGGCACAATTTTGCTGTAGATAATTGCATGTAAATATTGATAGAGATAAGAAATAATTCTGTGTCAGAAGCAAAGCATTCCCAGCTTTTTGAATCTAATACAATTATTGAAAGTGCAATAAAATTTAGTTTCGACTATTTCAGATTAATCTGGTACTTGACTTTCATATTCAACTGTGAATGAAACTAATCAAGCCGTTTTGTTTGCTCCCTCATAAGTAGCTACCTACATACTTTTAGTCGTTTTAGTCCTGAATTGGGTTATTAATGATGAGCTGGCAAAAAATTATTTCATTTCTTATCATAAAAACACATACAGTTATGACTGACAATATTTAAATATTTCATCTTAAATAGGTACTCTTACAAGCGGTGTTCCCATGCGGGCTCCTTGTTTTTTACATTAATAGTTCCAAGCTTCCAAGACATATTAATTCGAATCTGGTTACAATCGAATATTAGATGTATGTTTAATAATTGAATTTCTATTTCTTTATGAATACAGGCTTGGGCTTGTAGTGGCATCTAGTAGATATTTAAAAAACCATACAGGTTCGTCACACGAGAACCAGTCAAAGGCCAAGCAGTTCACGCTTTTATTAACAGATGACGCGTATGTATATGTATGCAACTTAAATTTTAAAAATCAAATTATTTATATTCAAACATAAAATTCAATCAGTATCGTGTACAAAAAATATTACCAAGTTCCTTTTCGATTTTGCTGCTTTAATTCCTTTTTAAGAAATGTTATTCTTATTTTGATAAGTGTGAAAAAGACACGTGAAAATGTACTAATAGCACTCAGCATTTAAAGGGAGTAAAACTACCGTTTTGGAAATGAAGACAACTTTATTAGACGTTCTTTAAATGTAAAGTATTCATTTATAATTTTTTTACAATATTTTGTAGATTAATTTAGTGTCATTTAAAAGCTATAATCACAAGATATAATTGTGAGTACATCTTTGTTTGCGGATCTTGTGTTTTTAAACGGCTTGACTGATTTTTGACAATTTTTTGTTTTCTTGCAAGGTTTATTGGGCATGTTCTTAGATATAATTGGACCGTCTAAGTGGCTTGATGCTCGAGATCTAGCTTATTTTTTCACATCAGACCAAAGTTTTTAATATAATCTTGATAGATTTCCCACACAAAAACATAAAATTATAACCTCCATTCACAAATTTACCACACTAGCGCGAGCAAAGCCTTCTCTAAAAATTTAAAGTGTATTTAAAACATATTTGACAATTGAATAGTCTCAAAGACATAATTTGCTACAAATTCCTCAAGCTCTTTGAAAGGGCTTTGCTAATGGACATGACTTCTAGACAGTAGGAATGCATAAGTTGATTCCTTTGCCGCGATTCGTAACGTTTCTAAAGGAAACCAATTTTTCGCGTCATTGGCATTCGCTTCGACTAGCAGACTACTCGACTCCACTACTCCGCCGGGTTTTTGTTCTCCTCCATTTATCACGTCATGAAATGCGAAAAAATCACGGGTTTACTGACCCGTTACATTTCCATTTACAGAGTGTTCTCGCTTATCTCATCCGTGTAATACTCTTTAACCTCGCAGCGTGGAGACAGAGATACGAAACAAAAGGTTGATGTTCGTCTAATCATAATACTTACGTATTGGCATTTCTTTCACTGAAGTCGTCACAATGATCTGCCTTCTAAGAGATTTATTGTAAGCACTATTGTATTGTATTGTAAGCACTCATTTGTTTTCTAACTACCACATACTGTTTTTCAACTTGTAAAGCACGTATTGATAACTATTTCGGTCACCATTTCGACTGAATGTTTTGGCTTTGTTTAAGTTAGGTACTGTATACGAGTACTTCTTTCAAGTTCAATGGAGGATCAAAGTACACTTACCGGCAATAAATGTCTAATTTAAAACTTCATTTTAATTAGAGGTTCCAAGTTTTACTACGTTTGATATATGTAGGTAATAAAATATATTTATAGACAGTTTGTCGCCATAAATCCAATTTAAAATCTGCGTGAACGTTACGAACCAGAGCCGTGTGGTGGATATCGGGTGCGAAATAAATATGTATTAAAAATTACCTGCAAGCTTCATACGTTCTAGTATTTTAAAACTTAACTTATTCCGCTCGTAATAAATTCATTTATTCTGAACATTGATAATTGAAGTAGCCCATTGGCCAGTGAAATAATTGAAATTTAATAACACAAACCGTTGTAATTTTTTACTATTATCTTAGGTATAGTCACGATTTAGACTATTACAGGTTCAGATTCATTGATATTAAATTAATGCTTCACTATAATCTCAGTGGAACAAACTTATCATCCATCACTATCAAATCGTGTTCAACTATCACGTTGTATCTAGCCAAGCTTTGGTAAAAATCGCCTTGAAAATTATGACGTAATTGCTGCAAAAAATTTCTGAGAACTTCCACTTCAGTTGGACTATTTCAGATTCGCCAACGAAATACTCGTTTAAATATTCACGTAGACAAAGAACTACAGTGTCACTTCAGATATCGCGCAATGTTCTGAATTGTGGAGCGGGAAGGATATCGTTTCGGATAAGCACCTCGAGGATTCCGTCGTGCGTTTTGTTCAATGTTACCAACGTTTCAAAGGCAAACTCCCTGCACAAACCCAAAAGCTTTTCTCCATTAATTTCGCAATGAAGTCGCTTAATTTTATGTAGGTACATATAATAATTTGAGTATAGCTAGTTTCGATAACTCCACAGAAATTTGCCTTTTTATTGGAAAATCGGGTTGCTTTTAACTAAGGACACACCTGGTGGCAAGCAATGTGCATTCTAGCCTGTAACACGTTTGTCCAGAAAGGGCCTAGTGACTCTTGTTTTGAATAAGGCCAAGTTACGCGGATGGAGAATAGCTATAGCGTTTGAAACTAGTTACACATTTTGTTTATCTAATAATCACGAAAGTTCTTTGAGTCGAAGTTAATTTTTATATTCATTATTGTACCTACAAGAGCTTTTCTTCCTATAGTTAATATCATGTTTCTTTTTTATAACTTATTTTAATGGTTTTAACATTGACCCTTTAAGCCTTTCAGTTGGCAAAACCTAAATTGGCATCACTGATTCTGTTTGATACAGCTCGACGGAGTTATTTCGCGCTTCGTACGAGCGTAAAGAAAATATTTCATTTGCCCCGGGAGCCAGTAAAGCTTGCCCTGATCCTTTTTATGAGCTCTTATTTCACTGGCATGCTGAGCAATGAATGTCACTACTATTTGACACTTACTATATTACACTTTATGTCCACTAGTCACACACTTTGTATTAACCGTAAAGTCAGATTTATTTAGAACTGAATCTCTTTCGGTCGGGATGTCAATATTGAATAAAAATAATTTTTACTTGTACTTGCCATATATTTTATTTCAATGTGAAGTCTTGTTAATGAGTTGTATGTGTTACAAATGTTGGATTAAAAACTTTGGGTGCATTTGAGAGCCATACGGATTGTTTTTTTTTCGTAATTGTGTTACAAATTTTCGCGATTTAGTAAAATATCATTTTATTCTAATAAGCAGTGAATGTAATATAATATGTTACAAATGTATAATAGAGATACATTATGTACTGTTTACATATTATACACATAGGACATAAAAAATCGTATAAAATAGAAGCTTAAGTACAAAGAAGTATCTTAAATTAATAGTACACATTTACATTGACGAAAATAGCCAAATTAACTTCAATTGTACGCTTTAAAGAGACAACAACATATTCTTTACAGCAGAAGTATGATTAGTCGGTCTATAACGCAGACAGGTTGAATGTTTCGAACAGTTTCTACGTGTGCGATATTATATGCAGCATTTATTCCGTTCTTTGAAAACAGCGGTAAAGAAAATCAAGCCTTTTTTTCTATAAAAGTTCGTACAGTGATTTAATAAACCATTCCAGTGAAACATCCGGATCTGTTTTAGAAGGACTTAACAGGGTTGCAATAAAAATGAAATCTTCGGACTTAGTTTGGTAGGGGTTTGCAGGGTGGTAATAAAAATGAAATCTTTGGACTTAGTTTGAAGGGCTTAACAGAGTTGTAATAAGAATAGAGCCTTCCTTCCTTAGAGACGATTTTAGAAAAAAGTGGATAAAACTCTAGTGAGTGCAGGTTTAATATTTTTTTTCACTTATATTTCATTAGAAAACTTACGCAACTTTGTAAAGTCAGGATGACAGGATTTGAAGATCAGACCTACCAGAATGGGACGCAAAGTGTTAGCCCCTACACACTATACGCTCACCTCGTGTAGGTACTATACGTACTCATGTACTCTCCTTTTAAAAAGTCATACTATTAGTTTACCATAAATTGAAGTCCCTACCGTGTAATTTCGTTTAAATAAACTGAAATATATTATATGCTATTCGGAGGAAACATGAGCCTGTTCCGTGGAGCTGATTTGTTATGCTATTAAATTGGTATTTACCGTGCACTAAACGATTACGACGCCCTCGAGAGTAGCGCGGGTTTGAAGCGTTCCTCTTGATAATACGTGGCGAAAATGGGATCTAAATCAAAGCTAGATGGGTGTGAAATTAATTACCCAATAAAGAAAGATGGAGGACAAGCGTGCAATAAGTACTGGCCGTCGAGATGACGCGAAGCAGCGGTTGGTTGCCGGCTCGTAACCTTAATTCTCTTTCAATAACAATCAACTGCCGCCTACATAAAGTGCGCGTTAAGTGTCTGACACGTGCTTGCTTGAGTGTTACGAGTAAGTTGTTTTTATTGAAGTTATACTTTCCTGAGCGGATAATGAAAAACTGAATATTTTACAAGTGAATAATTTGCAAGTTTTCTTTTCTTTAGTTTACATACTCAATCAACATAATACAATTTTAAACCTAGTCCCTCTGGGTTTCATTAAATTATTAACTATATTATTAATACGTAATATATGTTTTTGATAAGTACAATCTAATAATACTCTTATGTTAATACTAGCTCTGCCCGCGGCTTTGTTTGAATGAGCTTCGGAACATTGTTTTCGAAACTTCTCGATAAACAATGTGTGCTGTAGACCCGTCAGAGATATAAGGAAGTAGATATATTTGCATCGCTAACGTGAAAGTAAGCTACATACAACTGCCCGCGTGAAAAGCAACTAACGTTCAAGTCTAAAGCTATTATTAGTATTTGTAAGGTGTTACCTGGAGCTTTATTATTTTTAAAACGCGATTTAAGACTTGAAAAATTACTAATATTTCACTTTTTAAATAAGTACGATGACTAAACTGGTAATGTTAGCAGCAACATTATACAATCTTAATGCCGATTTTGGTATTAAAATGGGAAAGAGGAAAGTAAAAAGACGTATTTATAACCTTTTGTAATTCCAGGGTTAAATGGATGGGTTGGCAAAGCTTCAATGGTTGAGGTCGGCGAGTTTTAACAACTCAGTTTAAATATTTTGACATCATACAGGAAACTGATCATCTGGTTGCGTAAGACCATCAAACCTTGGTAAGAGTTAAATATTCAGTAATTTCTTAAATATAAAAATGTATATTAGTAATACCAAAAAAAACTCAAAGGTGGAATGGTATTAAATTTTCCATTGGGAAAAACTGGAAGTTATTTACTGCTGTTTGATTAAGAAATTTTGTGCGATTAGGTATGTCCTCAATTTAATTTATGAATATGCCAAAGCACAACAATGTTCCACAAACAATATAATTTACTGCTTATTGGATCCTGAACATAGAGTTGTACCCGACCACGTCTTCACTGTTGAATGGTCAAACCAATTCGAAGCACATTATTTATTAATGTTATCCATTTTATCGAAACGTAAAGTTAAAGCAAACTTAATTTAGACGATCGAACAAATATTAGGATAACTCCTAAATAACTACGAAATATTTCTCGAAAATCAAGTTAGACAAGTTTATATTGCCGAAGTAGAACGCTTTATCCTTCGCTGGTATTGGTTTAGCGGTATTTCGTGCGGAAAATTACATGTCTCGGACGTAATCCATAGTTTAATAAAAACGACACTGCTCGCGTGGCGCCCTTAAATATTTGAACATAATTGAAATTTCTTACAAGATAAATATTATTTATTTGTTAATAGTTTATTTATTACCTTGAGCCGAAAGGAAATTTAAACCACTAATTATATCAGTAACTACCTATCTATAACTGTAAAATCCTACACTGGCTATCAATTTAAAACGCCTTGTGATTCTGTTCTATTGTATACTATTTAGGTTCGAGTAAAGGCGTGTTGATACTATAGCTTTATTCATAGTAATTTATGTTTAGCTTAACCTAATTTTATACATATAATGTGTCTTGAAACACTAAACTGCTTTACAAGTTAAAATTGTTGAATATGTTCTAAATTTTATGCATGTTTTCATTCTCTAATTTAAACACCTACGCATAGCGTAACATAAAATGTAAATCAACTGTAAAATTAAGTTTTAAGATTTGGGTAGGTACACTTTTTCTGTATTAAAATTTATATATCTAATGAGATCAAAATTAAATTACTTTTAAAACTTCGATAATATAGCAGGATTGCCGAGAGCAGATGAAATAAAAACTTCTACCCAATTTTTTTTCCAAAATATTCTCAAAAGTATTTCAATAGGCTGATTGAAAAAAGTTTACGGTCTTTCCTTAAATGGTTAAAGCAAGGAAAAGTCGGTACTTTAATATATAATGTATGTAGGTAGATTATATACATTGCTTGTTCTTTAAATATATATAAAAGAAAGTCGGGTTTGTTACAACACTTATAACTCGAGATCTGCTTTACCAATTTTCATGATT
>DWGJ01004767.1:0-11198 GCA_018246895.1 Aspitha aspitha aspitha
AAACTATAAGTGTGCCAAATTTCATACTCCTCCGTGCGCGCAATTTTCGTAGAAAGGGGTCCAAAGTTTTCGCTTCACGTATTAATATATAGATAAGGGATAGTTTGAAAAAGTTCCAGTCACATGTAATCTAATCTTGTACAGAATGTATCAGTGCCAGTGTTATTGTAGTGCATCTAAAAGAATTTTGAACAAATGAAGCCAGACTTAAAAACTATATAGGTGAATCAGATAGTATGAGTATATTACAGATGAGTTGTATAGGAGGAGGAATCATATGAAATTATAATGTAACTTATGAATGTAGTTTTGCTGCATTTTTTGTGAATAGCATTTATCTTTGTTTTTCATCTATATCTATTTCGTCTTTAATGTCCACATCGTACGCAGGATCATCAAGTAAAAGTAAAGAGTAGAGAATGTTTGAATATATATTTATTAGTCTGTGATTATTCCACATAATCAAAATTTGGATTCTTGACTACAGATAATCATTGATTTTGCAGGTTGTTTGCCTAATTTTGCGACTACTTATAACATACTGGAAGATTGCAATTTTGAAAGTTTCATTTGTTCATTTTTCAATTGAGTTTGCAGCGCTTTAACATATTCATATTTTCTGTTCTCAGAGTGCATCCTATGTAAGTAGAAATGGATTAAATATATTCTACATATAATGTCATTAAATGAAAACAATAGATAGAATTTTTAAAAATATTCTAAGAAAGCCTAGGATTTAGTATGAAAATAAAATATAATTTATTTATTTTCACTATTTAAATAAATTGAAAGGGATTTTTTCAACTCGTTAATGTAATATTATAGACTTTACCGAACTGTAAATAAGTCAGGTCGAATAACCAAAATTGCATATAAAATACCTATTGCTTGTGTGTATTTTGACTTTATTGTTTGTACAGCATTAGTAGTGTATTAACAGTGTACTGATTTCAGTTGTTTTTGTTGTATATGGAACGTTTCATTGTTCAACGAATTATTGTTTATGTATACATATTAGAATATGTAGATTTAATAGTTTTTAGAATAGAAATAAATTGTTTCAAAATTGAAATTTGTTTATTTTAAAAGACAACATCTCAGCTGTATCAACTTTTATTTAGAATGTTTATGAAACTTCTGGTTTCGTGGCATTGGTCTGTTGTATTTGGTTCAAGGGTAGGTAGGTTTTCTGTTATTATTAAGTATGTTGATTTCGATTAACTAGGCTAGGGTCTGTAATATTGTGGAAAATTCGTCCACAGTAATCTTCTTTTCTACTATTTCTAATGTATCAGCGTTATGATAAGATGTACTGGCTAAATGTGGATTAGCTACCTTCACACGCCTAAGAACAAAGTGGCAGTTGCAAGTTAAGTGCGCGTTTCTTCATATTTTACGCCAATAACGAGTGATGTTCAATTTGGAAATTATTAGAAGAGCACCAGACAATACTACTCTGCACAAGGGAAGTACGAAGTACTATAATAATAAGATGATAACGTTACATCAGAATTACATCTGAATGGTAGTTAGCGACTTCGATTAAATAAATCATGGTTGTCCATGGACTAACCATACAAGAATTGTTGATGGTAGCCACGTTTCAAGTACTATCAACTGGCATCTTGCATCATTTGACGAGCCTCATGTTATAGCGCTATGTTTAAACTAGTTCTATTCCACAATTTTTTGTTACATCACTTGATAATGCATCTAACAACTGGAACTACTGTTACGCAAAAACAATAATAATTGTTTCATAATTGACACCTGTCATAAAATCTAACTGTTCAGTAACGTTTGATAAAAATTGCGTTACACTTTCAATAAAATGAACTTCCTAAAATTAACTTGCATTCATAATTTATATACTGCGAAACGGTAAGGACGCTTTCTGTTTTATTATTATTATGTACATTTTTACCATGAGGGGTCTATGTACCCTCGGTCGTCATAATACATTCAGCATTTGATAATTATTGTACATAAATTTCTTGACGAAGCCTTTACTTATTGAATCCCTGTTGAAACAAACTTCAAAATTGTGTAATATTACATACGGATAGCTGCTGTTTAAATCATAACATGTTTTTTATTAAAATACACCTACTAATTGTATATTTATTATTACAGATAAAATGCGCTTGCTTTCGACATTCATATTAATAACCATAACATTACAAACAACTTCAGCGAGACATAGAAGACCTCGACCGAATCCCGTATTAGGGGCACTACAAAACATTCTATCGCCTGCAAATGCCGAGAGAACTATGAAAATGGTGAAAATGGCAACAAAACGCACACTAGAGGACACTATAGCGCCTATTGCTACTCCATCCCCAGCAAATCCTATGCAATATTCGCCTCCAATTTTACCCTTACCTGAAAATTTGTGCCATTTGTCACGGGGAAATCAAATTCCTAATATGATAGTTCCAAATCAAGTATCGCCGGCAAATTCAGTGAGTCATCCAGCAAGCCCGCCAACGCCAGTTTCAATACCATATCAGATGCTAAGTCCGACGCCTTATCAAATGCCAAGTCCGACGCCTTATCAAATGCCAAGTCCGACGCCTTATCAAATGCCAAGTCCGACGCCTTATCAAATGCCAAATCCAATGCCAGTACAGATACCTAGTCCAATGCCAGTACAGTTACCATCTTCGGTACCGATTCAGGTGCCAAATCCGGTGCCATTGCAAAATCCAAACCCAACCCAAATACAGATACCATATTCACTGCCTCTTCAAGTGCCAAATCCGGTGCCACAGCAGTTTCCAAACCCGATGCCAGTGCAACCCGTTGCTACTCCAAGTCCGACGCCTAGCGCACCGATAACGCAAGCCCTAAGACAGCCAGAATTTGTTTTAGAAAACACTAACTTACCGTGTCCTTGTCAAAGAGAAATATTATACCCAGCTGCCGAATCACCACCAAGTTGTAATTATGAACCTCTAGTTTCCGAGGTAATAGCCTTGACACCAGCCCAAGATACGTTTGTTTGTCCAATACCCTCCCCTGCTACACTTTTTAACCCTTTTCTCCCTGCTGCGTCTCCTGTATCTAGCTGGACTCAAGAGAACTTGCCTACTACATCGTTGGGAACCAGAAGTCAATATTTAAGAAAGATACCTATTCCGCCACCTACTTTGTGATGTTACGGTTTATTATCTAATTTTAATGTTATCTAATTTTAAGCTATGTATAATAAATTATAAATTGATACAAAAATAAATTATTTCTAATAAGTCGTACTATTTTTTTTTCCAATTTCCATAGACTATTTATCTCGTAATGTCTGCGTTTTTTGGGTCGTTAATATTTTTTTTTTCATTTCTTATGGTACGTTAACATTAATATCTTGCACAACTGCATAGAGAATTACAAGATGATTATTTTAAATAATTTTTTTTAATTGAAAAATTAATAACGGCCAGTACTTTTTTGTACATTTTACGATTATGCTGCACTAAAACAATGACATGACTGGCATATTAATGCGGTACTTGTGAGACCATTGTTTTATTTTTAAAAGACCTGTAACATTTGATAAGACTCGGATAGTTCACCTTTCAAACTTAATTCAAATTAAAACTTTCTTCAATTACTGAACAGTTTAATTAATGTCTATATGGTACTCCGACAACTAAATTAAAACTCCTAATGAGTTCAACTGTCCTTTATACATACAACAACCAGCAAATTTCAAATTGCACTCCAACAGTGCATGCACGGTATCCCATGCTTCCTTCCTCTGTTCAACTTTAGAATCGATGCCTTTGTACAAATGCTTATCTTTTTCAAGTAATTTTGTTGCCACAGCAATAGTTGCAATAAGTTGCATAATTCATGAAATAAAGTTATTTCTCACTGATAAAAATGAAGTAAGCTCACTATCTGCTACTGATATGCCTTCGGTACTTATAGAGTAACATCTTGTAATTAAAATTATAATATTTTCTAAAGTCACTAATGATGATTACGATAATTCTGTTGTTTATCAACATATTCTGTGAGGTTGGTATAATTTATATTTGTGTTTCGTCTCTAAAATAAACATTCCTAAGAGTAAACTGGCATGCCATAAAATGTCGCACTTCTCAGAGAAGTAGAATTAAGGAAATTATATTTGTTTTTTATAATCTTGGTTATAGATTATTCCTATTTGGAAACGTTATTGTTTTGTTTTAGGCGAGCTGTCAGGAAGTACCACCAAGGAATTTGTTCCCAGGATTATCACCTTCATCATTGCTTCAAGGATCTTTTCATCCAGAAACATGTATCCAAGATCGATTGAATTCGTTTCCACGATTCGGTAATAGTCTAAATATGTTAAGTAGACCTATTCCAGCATCAACCCCTGTTTCATCACCGTTTCATCCAACATTAGACCTGTGTCCAAGATCAGAAAAACACTCCGTTTTTGAACAATTCTCGTCAAATTCGAAACGGTTAGAAGATTTAAAATCACAACAGGTTTCATACAGACCATCCGTAAAATCTAATTTAGGAGTTAGTTCCTTAGCATATTTAAATCCAGAAACAATCTCAAATCACCAAGAATCAACAGAATACGATTTACAACATCTTGGATCTGCGCAACAGTCTCTATTGGAATCCTTAGTAGAACGACTGTTTTCATCTGTGGTAGATACCCCTGTTCATATGGAAACGTCAAATGTACCTATAGGCACATCTTCTCCGCTTTATCAATGTTCACCAACAAAATCATTACCTAAAGTCTATGATTCGATACCTTCTTTAGGTTTAAACAATCCGGAATTCATTCCACGATGCCCAAAAATACCACAAATACCGCTTTCTTCATCAATAGAAACGAATTCAAATCCTCTCCCAATCTTAACTGCGCTCCCGCTAGAACCATCATCTTTTCCGCTTACAAAATCAACAATTACTTCACCACTGAGTCTGATAGATTCATTACCACTACCTTATTTACAAGATGATCTAATTTTTGACTCGTTTGACGTACCTATTATATCATCAACGGTGGGATGCTTAGATTTGACTGTGACTCCTTATGGCACGATAAGTGAAACTCCTCTGCCTGATCCTGCAATATCAATACCAAGAGGACCGTTTCTACCGGTAGCATCGCCAGTTTCTGCGTTAGCACCACCGTTATCAAAGTCACTTCCACCAGCTTCGCCCGCAGCCAAAGGGTCTACGTTCTTGAGAAAAATACCTGTCCCACCACCGTTCATTTAAGTAGTGGTAAATAAGCATGATGAGGACATGAGATAACCAGTCGGATGAAACAATATGTTGAAACTTATATCACCTCCTTTGTTATGAGAACATTATCTTAGTCACATTGCAATAAAATTAAGCTAATTTATTTTATAATAACAAACTATTTATTTTACATAATTTGTGATGTATTCATAAATTTTATTGCCACATGGAAAACGATTGTTTGCCTATTTAAACTATTGCATATTTAAAAATAAATTAAATGATTGTAAAACAGCGTTTGTATTTTAAAACAGTAAGTTTGTGTGTTCTAAATATACGTATTTTTAAGATAGTTTATTAAATTGTATCTACTATTTAGGTAAATAAAAAAATTCGAAAGTGATGATTGTTTTTTGTTTATTTCGTTGCCCAAGTTATATTTGAATCGACGTCACTAACAGACCATTTATTTTTATTTGTTAAGTATCTGATAATGATTCATTAAATACAAATAAAACAATTATATTGTTGGTGTAAGTACTGGTGTTTAGTTTTCATATTATGATTTTTTACAACTTGTCACTAGTATTTGTAGGGTACTTTGAAATTTAAAATTTATTAAAAACTTATCAAACTTATTATGAATAAGGTGTATAGACGTTTACTTCCATATTTTCATATAACTTAAATCCAAATTTATGTATGGAACTTGTAATGAATAAAGCATTTATACATTTTCTAAGTCATGAGTTGTAGATATCAAGTTGTAGGGGTTTTAGATGATAGTCTTACGATTTAAAGATTAGATTCACGCCAATAATGCTACTATTATGTATATTGTTTTCTACATAACTCGAAGACGCAGATAAACATAACTCACCATCTGATAAGTATATAACTAAAAACTAAACCGATTACTTAGGTAATGTACTTCCAAGAAAATATAGTTATGTAAACTGATGTGTAACAGTAACACACTGATAGATTTCGAATTGTGTAAATTTTTTACAAAACTCCATCAATATAAATACGATTTAATTATAAATATCACGTCACTGATAGAGATATTTTTGTATTGAACAACAGACAAATATAAAATCTTTTTCAACATGTTTATACGGAGTTTATTAATCATATGCTTATTTGCTATATTTACGATGGTAAGTTACAGGATATTTATTATATTAATTTAATTTATTAAAGTATAATAATTACCTTCTGAGTTTGAATATAATGGATATCGTAGATATGTACCATTCATTTATTGTCAACTACTAAGCGGTGATTTCTGTTTTAAACGTGGATTTTATTTCGATTTAACTATTTTTAAAACTAAGATTTTTATAGTGATACTCAATTGAGTAATCTTAGAAAAACTGAGTTTAGATGTAAAATATATTTTTTCCGTTATCAATTGATTCCGCCTTGTTTTCTACTTTTTCTAGAAGCTTCTCTTTTTTCTAGGTTCCAACCACATCAGGATCAAGCTCATTGACAGCACCTCCTACGATTCCAGCATCACCACTACCCTGCGCATCAACTGTACCAACTCTTTTAACAGACGCGGCTGATATACCGGATATAACCCCGCGCTTTACTAGCAGCAAACCAATTCCACCCCCGTTTTTATAATTGTTGTTTTTATGCTTTGTTATGAACTTATGACATATTATATTAAATAAGTAGTTGCTTTAATTAACGGTTGTTAGTTTAATAAGTTACTCCGACTGATTATTGTAAATCTAAATACAGAATAAAGTGGAATTGATTGGAGAGAACTGAGTTTTATTACAAAGAGTTTTTATTATTCTATTCCGTAAGATTTTAAAAAATAGTTGTGATTACTAACATAAGATCTCAATGACTTGTTTTGTAATGTTTCAATTTTGAGCATTCCGATATGTTTTACGGTATTTCTTCTCATGTTATTATCCCCTTCAGTTGTGACTAAATCAAATAGTACCTACAAAACATTTCTCGTGTGAAACTAGCTGGTTTAATTTTTTTAGGTTCTCAATGCAACGAATACAAGTTAAATATAATTTATTTTTACATTATAATAAGTTGTGTAATACAATTTTTGTGCTTCTATTGCATTTAGATAAGGGATGTGTCGTAAAAAGTCATTACAATCTAGTTTATCAGAGGTTACATAAAATTGTTACATACATTTTTATTATACATATATTGATAGTCAACGTATTCGTAGATTAATTTTATATACATAAGGCGACTGATTTGTTATTTTTACCATTATTAAAGTAGTTATTAATAGAAACAGACACTATGCATATTTCAATAATATTCATTTCTTTATTTGTAATACTGGATGTAAGTAGCTGCACGTTGTTTTTATATACTTAATGTATAGGTAACAAATGCACTCCTATTATTTTATCTTTCTTTAAAGTTTTTTTTAAGATAAGGGGAACAAGAAATTAATTTTTCTCATCAATAAAATTTCATATGTTGGCCATTTTAAGCTTACTCCGCAACTAAGTACCTAGATGTAGAATACATTCTCATTCACGTGCATGAATGCCGACTAACTTTAATGTTACATTTTTATTTATTTTTACAGGTTACTACCGCTCAATATAAGTCAGAATCCATCCTGTTACCACGGATAAAGAATCTTCAAACACCAGCACCGACGTTACTACGAAACTTTCTCCCCAACTTTAGGTCATACGTTCCCGCTAAACAAGATACGATGCCCTTGAAAACTTCACAACCCCAAGCGAAACCTCGAAAAACACAAAGACGAAAAGCTCCTAAAGTAAACAAAAGACTAGCTTTAGCTGATATATTCAAGTTGTCAGCGATCGATACTTTATTCAATACACCCAGAACTGGTAATGATATAGGAAGTAAGAAATCTGTTCGGAACGCGCCTTGGCCTATTGTTTCACAAATAAATATCAACGACTTGTTTGCAAATAGCGGACTAAAACGCAAGCATCCATAGCGTTGAGCAATTGTTCAAAAAGTTACATTTTAAGTTTACATGTAGTTATTTATTTATTTAAATTGTGATTTAGCTTAAGTAATTTATTTTCTATAAAATAATTTTAATACGACTGCATATTTATTTCAAATATTCACGTTATTATTAGCAGCAGCCCTTTTCGCAACTCACTGTTGGGTCCAGGTCATTATAATTATATAAACAGTTGAGATATAATATTATTATATGCTTTTAAAGTACAGAAAAATCGAAAAGAATAAGGAATATCAACTAACCAAACATCGAAATATTCCAATCTGTTATGTCCTTTCCACAACTATTCAAACACATACCCACCAAATGTTTTGTTTTAAGCAGCTATGGTTAATGCATTATGTGATAAATTTATTAAAGAGCACGAATCATGAGTATTAGATGTCAATGGCACGACATTGCTCCGATATCGGGACCTTCATATTCAAGGTCTGCCCTTGTAACCAAGGTCGACCCTGGACGCAAGGATTTCCTTGAATGCAAGGTTATTTGAAGTGTAAAAGTAATGATTGCTCGTTTCAGAGGTGACAGAGGTAAATTAATTATATCAACAGTAATACTAATATAAGTATAATAATAAGTATTAAAAAATTGCGGAAGTACAATGTTACAAACATGATTAGTTTTTAATTAAAAAGATTTGATATAAATTAAAACTATGAAAATAAAATAAAATATGAAATAAAATAATATATGAAAATGAAATGAAAGTAAGTCATAGATAGTTTTATTCAATAATTGTTAGTCTCGTATTATTATGATTAATTAATTGTTCATGAATAACTCTACATTTGTCATTACAATTTCACCATTTACCTAATAATAGCAACCCTATTCATAAGTAAAATTCGAATAATATTTTTAAACGCATTTCATAAAACATTGTTCTGATGTTTGTTGTTTTATAACCCATGAGCTATATAATATGCACTATCTCTTAAAAGTCATTGGTCCCACCAAAAGTACAGTTACCTTAATGTTTTCAAGTATTAAAGGCATTTTTAAACCAGAGATCTCCAATTCTCGTACCGTCTGTTTGAATTTACCTGACATTGCAAGGATATTTAAAAAATATAACATTTGTTACTAAACATTGGTTACTAAATATGACATTTAATTAATTTATTCGTATTATTTTGTAAAATATAGGGTGGAATATTCTTTAATGTAACGGCATACATGTATTTGTAACGTCCATAAAGAAGATTAAGCCGTAATAGGTAATAAGTCACATACAATTTTGATATATACGTGTGTGTGTGATTTGATATATGAATGTAAATATATATATAATAATTAATGGTTACAAACGGGACCATTATATGTTGTGTCACCGAAATGTGTTGTGGCAAAATTGTTTTCGTTTTGTGCGTGAGTATTTAATTGTTGTTTTTGGTTTTAATGTTAAACTTTATAAATTATTGTTGGTGGTACAGTGTGGATAAATTATGGAATTAAGGAAATACTAGACTCGAATTTTTAAACATTTACTTGGCGGTCTTTTTCCAATTATTTCAGACTTGTAGAAATGTGCAGAAGCAAGAAAGCAAAAGTGATATAATTATTACGTTATTTCGAAGTGACTAGTTATGTAATATTTATTCATGACGCATTGTTAACAGAATAAAATATATTTTTACGTTTAGTATTCAAGTAGTTACTTATTTTAAATTAATTTTTGTTGTCTTTACCTTTTGTCTCATTATTAGGAGGTCTGCCACAATTTCTCTCCATCATCAAAGGTTAACTGGTAGAGTTACTGCTCATTAGTATTAACAGTAGCGTAAGGTGTTAATACTCTGCAATATTAGTAATCATAACCTACACTACTAACTTAAACTGGCATCGAGGTCGAGTGGTAAGAGACCCTGACTGCAAAACCGGAGGGCGTGGGTTCGATTCCCACCCAAGACAAACATTTGTGTGATGATGAGCACATTTGTTTGTTCTGTGTCTGGGGTAATAAAAGTAGCTAAAATATAAGTACTATATTGTATGTTTATATGTACGTTTATCAGCTTTCCGGTTACCATAACATAGGCATTAAATTGCCTAATTTGGGATCTGACAGCCGTGTGTGGAATTGTCCCCAGTTATTATTATTATTATTACTAGGGTTTTTTTTTACATTTTAACTGTTTCTGAATTATTGCTTTTAAAGAATATTTGTGTTTTCACCCATAGTATGCACACAGCATAATTGATTTTGTGTTTGTTCTCTAAGACGCCATTAGGTTATATGACTGATTTTATATCTGACTAGCCTGTTAGTCAACTGTTTAGTGAACCTGATTAGTGAAGCGGGGGGTTATGGGTATTTCCGACCCAAGTCAAATATTAACGTGATGAGCACGGATGACTGTTACTTTTATTCCATTAATCGGTGACAGGATGGTCGTGCCTAGTATATATGTACGTATAGATCGGTACTCACAGACTGTACATGGGAAAAAATTAGTAACTAAATTAGTAACTGCTCTAAATTAACTAAATTAGTAACTAAACTAGTAAATTAGTAACTGCTCCACGGTAGAAATAAGTCTAGTTGTGGTAATGTTCGACTCTTTTTATGGTCCACTGCTGGACCGGGGCTCCTCTCATAGTGACAGGGATTTAGGCCGTAGTCTACCACGCGGGCCTACTGCGGATTGGTAGACTTCACACACCTCAGAAAATATTATATACCTTATAACATCTCTAAGGTGTGCAGGTTTCCTTCACTGCTTATTTTTCGATTACATGACATTAATGTGTGTTTTATATATTGTTCCAGCTTACGTGCAACACATGGAGAAGGGCCGTCTCCGCGAAGCTCTCAGACACGTGCTCAGCATATCGAAGCTCGGCAACCAATACATGCAGAGCACGCAGCCCTGGGTGCTGCTCAAAGGAACTGCGGATGATAAGTGAGTTGCACACACTTCGCTGCTTTTCATGAATACTCGCACAAATCAAAATTTTGAAAATACCAGTTTATAACACAAATAAATCCAAAATA